>APFE031027770.1:7570-31873 GCA_000404065.3 Pinus taeda | reverse complement strand
TGCCTCGACCAAATCCTCGCCCTCTCTGAGCTGGTCGTCCTTCCCTGTTGCTGTTGTCCTTATCTGTTGTACCAGCAGATTTGGAACTGTTGCCCTCCTCACTTGGGCCTGCACCCCTACCTCTGCCATAAACCTTGCCTTTTCCCCTGCCAGAACCACCTCCTCTCTTGGTGTTTTGTTTCCTGTTTATTTTCTCCTCTGCCTTCAGTGCAAATTGATAGGCTTCATCCAATGTTTGAGGTGAAATAATACCAATTTCGTCCAAAATCTCCCCTCTCAAGCCATTTACAAATCTGGTTGTTTTTTCTGAGGTATCTTCCACATACCCTGCTCGCAAATTCAATTTATAAAATTCCTCTGTAAACTCCCTAACAGTCATTCCTCTTTGCTTCAAGTTCTGTACCTGTCGGTACAACATGATCTGATAATCTTTTGGCAGGAACTTCTCCTTCAGTTTTGCTTCCATTCTGGCCCACTTCTTAATAGGCTGTTTGTGTAGTCTCTTCCTTTCCGCCTGAACGCTGTCCCACCATAAGGACGCATGTCCTTTCAGCTTGGTGGCGGAAAACTTCACTTGTTTGTCCTCACTGGTTTCCTCAAACTCAAAAAATTTATTTACTTCACTCAGCCAATCTAGTAACACATCTGCAGACAAACTCCCGTCATAAGTGGGTAACTCATGCCTTGGCTTATGACTGAACAACAAAACTGAATTTAATAATCGAAGTTCCGATGTTACTCCTTCAAACTCGTCCTCTGGTTCAGCTACTTCTTCATCACTATCATCTGCTGGGTCTCTCCTTCCCCCAGCCTCAACCACTGTCAATCTTTCACGCAAAATGCGAATCTCCTCTCGAAGTCCTTCATCTGCTATCCTACGGACTACTTGTCCTCGTCCTCTTCCTCTTCCTCTTCCTCTTCCTTCAGCTTCCACTTGTTCCATTTGTTCCAATTCAAGAAACTTGCTCTGATACCACTTTTGATGGCCTCCCGCCTTTCCCAATGCAACCGTAAGTGATACGATTCGGCGCTTTTATGATGTCAGTTGTTGGACTTAAATGCTGGGTACGTCCTCCTGATATTTTCTTGGGATATCTACTGGTCACGCCGATTAAAGACCTCCACCTGCCGGTTCTCCCTTATACGGTCCTTGCCTTTTGTCAACCTCTGTCTCGCTCATTTGTCATTTTACACTTTTCACTATGCCGAATGTTTGCTTTGCTCTGTGGGAACTCTTGCTCCTCCACCGTTCTGGTTTCAACACTGATTCTATTGATGCCTTCGGTCCTCTTTGGCTATGGAGGTAGGGTTACAACGAACTGTAAGGCGACCTCTGTTCTGCACGATGATAATCTTTGGCTTACTGTTTGTTACACAAATTTTGTCATTCAAATGTTGTTTCTGGTTGATTAAACTGCAAGTTGGTCTCGTGACAGGGTTTCCGCCAAGCTATTGCGCTTCAGCTCTACTGCCAAGGTAAGCCATGGTTCTCTGTTGAGCTTATTTGCCACTTGTTCTTCCGACCCTAACGCCCTCGCTCCTCGTCTTCAGGGGTATAATGGTCGTTTTGTTTTTCAGTGCTGCCTCCTCAGCTCCAGGTGAGGATCGGCGCTTCAACTCTCATTCATTTGTTATGTTTAATGATTATTTTGTGACTGTATTAGCACTAATCTGCTCTTATGTCGTTGCAGGTGGCTCAAGGTAGCTGGTCTCGGTAGATTGAAACCCTTCGCGACCGCTGGCAGTCGTTCGAGCTCTCCAGCCCTTTCCTACCGGTAGGGTCTTTCCATATTAGTTTGACATAGAGGTTCTGTGACTTCGTTTTGTTGTTAGTTCGTCACCTGAGCGGTGAAATAGATAGTATTTCTGACTGTGTAACCCTCCTTCGGTCCTGTACGTTGGTTTTTGGTTGTCGAGGTCCTCGTTCTGTAATACTGCTACTCAGTTGTTGAAACCCTTGTTCTGTAAGATGGGTATTCGGTGGTTTCAAACCCTCATCCTGTATGTCGATGTTTGATTAATTTTGTAAGATGGGTATTCGGTTGCTTCGAACCCTCGTCCTGTAATGTTGATGTTTGGTTAATAGAACCCTCGTTCACACTGTTTCTACTCGGCGCTTCCTTGCTATGGTAATTATTTGGATTCTATCTGTTTGTATCATTCACTTGTTCGAAACTCTGTTTCGAGGTTCTGTTTTTAATGAAGTTTTTGTTCGAAGGAGCGTGAGACGCCCTGGACTGTATTTGTTTTGTTTATGACAGTTAATGAAATGATACAAGTTTATTTGGTTTCATTCCGGCATTTGCTTTGATCATAAATAATTTTAGGGTTTATATAAATTACCTGAAGGTTTGTCTTCGTTCACAATTTCTCGTCTCCTTGTCTGGAAGTAATGTATTTGGCAGCACCCTGCTCTTCTGGTGAATACTTTCTGTCTTGTTATTCTAACGCAAATTAGTTACACATAATTTATGTATCGATGCATGAAATTTGTCTGTACAGTGGTGATTTAATAGATAAATAAAAACAAACTTTTATTTCGAAATGACTGTATATTACGTTTTTTTCTCTCTCTGAGGAATCCTTTACACTGTTTCTCTTTTTCCTTTTAATCCCCTGAGGCACAACTGTTCTTTGTTCAGGTAGAACTACCCCAACAGAATTGGGTAACTGTCATTTCTGTTACCAGGCTGTTGGTTACCATTAACTGTTCCTAACTAACACAATTCATAAAAATACTAATTGACTATCAACCTATTTTACTGTTGCTAATTCCTATTTAAAAGAAAACAGTTCACAATTTTAATTGTCCTAGTCCTAACGACCTTCTAAAAAATAAAACAAATAAATAAAGTAAAATAACTGACAAGTCTAACATCTGTCCAGCTATGCATGTATGACTGTGTGTTCTTGTCTCTTCATGAGACCGTCAACCACCTTGATGGCCTCCCGCCATGGTATGAAACGTAATGGACAAGGCGTATGACCTGGCGACTTAAATGCAATATTGAATGGCACTGTACGTGCCTTGGCCTTTGGGTTAGGGTTTCGTAACCTGTTCTACCGGCTCTCACCTACACTAACCGGTCGCTTCTAATCAAAAAGGCCGTTGACAACCCTATTGGCAATCATTTCCTCATTCCACTTCGCGGGGTCACTCTGCCAAGCTTTGAGCTGCTCTGTGGGAGAGAACTCTGTTTCTCTGTGCCTGTGCTAATGCTGCCTCCGTGGTTGTCTCCGCCCCCAAAGGGTTTCAATGGTGAGTTTATATAGCCTGCAAGGGCACATTCACTCTGCTCGGCGTTTTTTTGACAATTGTAAGTGTGGTTATCTGTTTGTTTTCGTCTCGGCTGGTATTTGCTTATTGATTATGCGTTGTGGTTCATGATAGGTCCGTCGTTTCCAAAGCTGTGTTTCACCTTTGACGACCAGGTAATGTTGCTGGTTCCGTGCTTTAATGCCTTCGCTTTTATCTTGCTGGTTCTGACCGTCTCGATCACTGTCTTCAGGTTACTGTGTTGGTTAGTTTGGTCTTGTTCTTCGTCGCCCAGGTTACTGGTAAACCCTGATACTCTGCCTCCCTTCCGTTGTGTTTTTGTTTTAATACATGTACAGGTATTCGTAAGGTCTAACCTTTGTGGGTTTGTTTTGCAGGTGAGCTCTGGTCGTGTAGCCAAGCTCGTGATGCTGCTACCCGCGTTCTCCCCACGCTCCTTCCAGGTAGTGTCTTAATACTTTTTCTGTAGCTTGAAGTCTGTAGCCTCTGTCGTTGGTGTCGACTTTTTATGCGGCGAAAATTTAAGGTTTTGGTCCTCAATCTGTTGATGGTTTGTTGTAGTCGTGGTCTCGACTTCTCCTCTGTATAAAGTTGTTCGAACTGTTTCCTTTGGTGTCAAACCCTCGTGGGTTTTATGGCTTCTGCTCTGTGGATGTAAAAGAATTCTGTTCCTGTTTGATGGTCGTTGCGGGGTTTCGAACCCTTATTCTGTTAGGCTGTATCGTTCACAGTTTATGGACTTAGGGTTTTGACCAAACCCTGGTCTATCCCTCCGTCAATGATATGAATGTAATACTTCGCTTTTGTCTATTAATAAATTGTTATTTTGAAGTTCCGTCCTATTGATAACTCTGTGGGTGCTGTGACTTACTTTACATGTATTCTTTGATGCAAATGTTTGACTGTAATCCGGGTTCTCGTTTATTTACTCAGGTCATATGATTACATAAACTCCTTGCTATTCGATTGCTATCTGTTCTTTACATATATCATATGAAAAAGAAAGAATTCCTTTATTCTCTGTTATAACATGCTATTTGTCTGTAAAGTTATCGGCTTTTGAGATACCTGGTTTTCCATTCGCATGTACAGGCTTTTCTGCCTTTCTGGTTTTCGTAATCTTTGCTTTGCCTGAGTTTGCTTCTGCCGCACCTTTCTCTGGGTGTACACCTGTGTGTACAGTCAGGTTTGTACGCTGGTGGACGATGTTGTGGTGTTGCACCCGCACCACTCACAAATAATCTGTCTTCTGTCTTAATATGGTTTACAATGTACAGAAAATAATATACTGTAGAATAGTATTTGTCACAGTGATGAAATATAAGCAAACAAGTAATGAATCTTGGTTTCTGGAAATGACTGTATGTTTCTATTGCTGTTCTTCAAAAATGAGAGAGGAACTTTACAATCTTTTTTTCGTTCTTTCTAACTCAGAGAGTCAAACTGTTCTTGTTCGGTTGGAATCAACCCAACAGATTGACAACTGTTTTCCAATAACTGATTTAAACTAATACAATGCCTCTTTTAAATAAAAATCAAACTAACTAGCAGATTATGGTTCTGTTTCTAACTCCTAAGTAAAACAGGATAAATGCATGGCTAATAAAAGTAAATAAAACAAGTGATGAAAATAAAATAACCGACAAGGTGTTTACACCTGTCCAGCTATATGCATTGATTGTGTGTCCAAATTCTGCCTGAGACTGCCAGCCTCATTCTGCCTCCTCAGAGCTGGATGCTCCTGCATCAGGCTCCCGGGGTGACAAAAAGTCATGGCTCCGTTCCATGAGGTCTTTAACAGAGTAGTCTGCCTTTTGAATTTGTGTCTCATTAAGCCACGAACTTTCCTCTATTGGATGGTTCCTCCACTTTACCAAATATCTCAAATATTCCTTCCTCCGTGTATGCTTTGCTACCTATGTGTCCAAGATTCCCTCAATTTCGACGGGTGGTGCCATCGGCAACTGTCTCGTCCATAAATCTCCTTTCAACTGGGTGTCCCGTGGTGGCTCTGCCGCCCGCATCATCTGCTGAACCTGCAATATAAGGGAAAAGATCTGCCACATTAAAGATAGGGGAAATACCAATCCCTGGTGGCAACTGTATCTCGTAAGCGTTCGTAGAAAATTTGTGAATGATCTTGCAGGGCCCGATTTTCTTGAACTTGAGCTTGCTGTACTCTCGCTTTGGAAATCGCTCTTTGCGTAAGTACGCGAGAACTTCATCCCCGACATTAAACTGTACTTCCCTGCGTTTTGCATTAGCTCGCTGTTTGTATCTCTGGCCGCTGTCCTGCAATTTTAGCTTTACCTGTTCATGTAGTTTGCTCATAGCTTGGGCGAAATCTTCCCCATCAGCACTCCGCTTCTCCAGTTTGCCCAAATCTCGTAACTCGTGCACTCCTCGCGGGTGCATGCCGTATAGTATTTGGAAAGGACTGTAGCCTGTGCTACGGTTGGGAGAATCATTATATGCAAATTCTGCCTATGCTAACACACGATCCCAAGTATGGGAATTTTCACCTGTTAGACTCCTGAGCAAATTCCCCAGACTCCTGTTCACTACCTCCGTCTGTCCGTCCGTCTGTGGATGGTAAGCGGAGCTGAACTGCAACTGAGTGTCTAATTTCTTCCATAAGGTTCTCCAGAAGTGACCAGTAAATTTGACATCTCTGTCAGAAATGATGCTTCGTGGAAGTCCATGTAACCGTACAACCTCTGTAAAGAAAAGGTGCGCTATGTAAGTAGTGTCGCTGGTTTTCCTGCACGGTACAAAGTGTGCCATCTTCGAAAATCGGTCGACTACAACCATCACTGAATCAAAGCCGCGCTGTGTTTTTGGTAATCCTAGCACGAAATCCATGCTGACCGAATCCCAAGGTCGACTAGGAACGGGCAATGGCATATAAAGTCCAGTGTTTTGACTGTGACCTTTTGCCAATTGACAAGTTCTGCACCTAGTCACATATCACTGTACATCTCGCTGCATCTTAGGCCAAAAATAAAAATGTTGTACCTGAGCAATAGTCTTGTCAATTCCAAAGTGTCCTGCCAAGCCTCTGCTGTGTTTTTCCTGTATGATATTGTCTCGCATAGAACAGTCGGGAATGCACAACTGCCCCCCTTTGAACAGCAAACCCTCCTGAAGATTATAATCCAGCCACTTGTTGTTATTTCGCAACAGCGGGTTTTGACAAGCCTCATAGGCTTCCATAAACTCGGTGTTAGTCGGATACAGCTCTTTCAAGTGTTCAAATCCTAAGATTTGCATGGTGCTCTCCTGTAACAGTAATGCTCTCCTACTGAGTGCATCTGCTACCTTATTCGATTGCCCACTAATGTGCTTTAGTACAAAAGCGAAACTTTGCAGGTACTCAACCCAGGCTGCATGCTTTTGGTTTAGTTTATGTTGTTGCATAATGTACTGCAACGCTGAATTGTCAGAAAATAAGACAAATTCGCTACCCAACAAATAATGTCGCCAATGTTTCAGAGCCTGCACAATGGCATAAAATTCCTTATCATAGGTCGAGTACTTTTGTCTGCTTTCATTTAGCTTTTCGCTAAAATAGGCAACTGGTCTGTCCTCCTGGCTGAGGACTGCTCCAATGGATGTACCACTGGCGTCGCAATGAACTTGAAAAAGTTTGTTGAAATCAGGCAGTCTCAACACAGGTCTTTCAGTAATCTTTTTTTTCAAGATCTGGAAGCTGTTTTCTGCTGCTTCAGTCCAGTGAAAAGGCTGATTCACTTTCTTAATCGTGTCTAACATTGGTGCGCAAATCTCGCTGAAATTCCTAATGAACTTCCTGTAAAAACTGGCAAGTCCATGGAAACTTCGAACTTCAAACAAACTCTTCGGAGAAGGCCAGCTAACTATAGCTGCCACTTTTTTGGGATCCATTTTTAATTCATTCTCCGCAATAACAAAGCCCAGATATATCAGTTCTCTCTGAAAAAAGGTACATTTCTTTAAATTAATTAACAGCTTGTTTTGCTGCAATTTTCTCAACACGCTGTGCAAATGTCTGAAATGCTCCTCCTTAGTTTTATTGAAAATCAGAATATCGTCCAAGTAAACTATAACAAATTTACCGTTAAATTCCTTCAGCACCTCATTCATCAGTTGCATGAAAGTGCTGGGAGCGTTGCTTAAACTGAATGGCATCACCAGCCATTCGTACAAGCCTTCGTTTGTCTTGAATGCAGTTTTCCATTCATCTCCCTCACGAATCCGGATCTGGTGATACCCACTTTTCAGATCAATCTTTGAAAAGTAAGTCGCTCCACTCAGACAATCCATCATATCGTCCATCCTTGGCAAGGGAAACCTGTACCTAACGGTAATCTTGTTAATAGCCCTGGAATCTGTACACATCCTCCATTCTCCTCCTTTTTTGGGAGCCAAAACAGTGGGTACTGCACATGGGCTCATGCTCTCCCGTATCAAACCTTTGTCTAACAATTCTTGGACCTGTTTTCTAATCTCTTCGTGGTCCTTGGGACTCATGTGGTAGGCTGCTTTATTTGGCAGACTTGCTCCTGGTATAAAGTCAATGCAATGACTAATACCCCTTCTAGGTGGCAACTCATCCGGAAGATCATCCACCACAATGTCTCCAAAATCTTGTAGCAACCTCTGAACATCCTCTGGTAAATCTGAAACCTGTGTGTGGAGTACCACTGTCCTTGGTCTCCTTATGATAGCAAAATTTATCTCGCTGTCCTCAATCTACTTTATGAATTCTTTTCCTCCTAACAGCAGTGCCTTCACTCCGCTAGGCTCTACTGTGTTTTCCTCTTTGATGGGTACAAGCGTATGCTTGATCCCATCTTTCACAAACTTGTAGCAATTAGTTTTTCCATCGTGAATTGCACCCCTGTCAAACTGCCAAGGTCGGCCTAACAACAAATGATAGACATCCATTGGCATCACATCACAAAGGATTTTGTCCTTGTATTTTCCAATCTGAAACTCTACTTCGTACTGTTCATCAACCAACAGTTGATGCCCATTCTGCAGCCACGATACCTTGTAGGGAGTGGGATGTTTCAATTTCTTTAATCCCAATTTCTCCACCATCTCTACAGCTACCAGGTTATCGATACTTCCGCTGTCAACAATTACCTTACAGCACTTGCCTTGTGACTTGCAGACAGTGCGAAACAATGCTTTTCGCTAATCTGGTTCTGCAGCTTCCTTGGCTGGCTTCAACAACACCTTATTCAATACCAAGGCTTCACCTATCTCAAGTGTGTTTTCCGCTTCCTGAGGTGTCTCTTCTGCATCCTCTGGCTGCGCAACATAGGTTCCTCTTCCGCCTGCTGGTTCGCCCTCCGGACAGTCATAAGACTTATGTCCCAACTTATGACAACGGTAACACTGGACAGTCCCTCTGCCTCGACCAAAGCCTCGTCCTCTCTGAGCTGGTCATCCTTCCCTGTTGCTGTTGTCTCTTTCTGTCGTACCAGTAGACTTAGAACTGCTGCCTTCCTCATTCGAGACTGTACCTCTCCCTCTGCCATATACTTTGCCTTTTCCTCTGCCAGAACCACCTCCTCTCCGGGAGTTCTTCTTCCTATTTATCTTCTCTTCAGCCTTCAATGCAAACTGATAGGCTTCATCTAACGTCTGCGGTGAAAGGATACCAATCTCATCTAAAATCTCCCCTCTCAAGCCATTTACAAATCTGGCTGTCTTCTCCGAGGTATCTTCCACATACCCTGCTCACAGATTTAGTTTGTAAAATTCCTCTGTAAATTCTCTCACAGTAATTCCCCTTTGTTTCAGGTTTTGTACCTGCCTGTACAACATAATCTGATAGTCCTTTGGTAAGAACTTTTCTTTCAGTTTCGCTTCCATCCTGGCCCATTTCTTGATTGGCTGCTTGCCTAACCTCCTTCTTTCTGCCTGAACGCTATCCCACCATAAGGACGCATGTCCTTTCAACTTAGTGGCGGCAAACCTTACTTGTTTGTCTTCGCTGGTCTCCTCAAATTCGAAGAATTTATTCACTTCACTTAACCAGTCTAACAACACATCTGCCGATAAGCTTCTGTCATAGGTAGGCAATTCATGCTTCGGTTTATGGCTGGATAGCAAAACTGACTTTAACAATCTCAGTTCTGGGGTTATTCCCTCAAACTCATCCTGCTCTGGTTCAACTGCCTCTTCATCACTGTTATCTGCTAGATTTCTTCTTCCTCCAGCCTCTATCACTGCCAATCTCTCTCGCAAAACTCTTATCTCTTCTCGCAATCCATCATCCACTGGCCTATGGACCAATCGTCCTCTGCCTCTTCCTATTCCTCTTGCTCTTCCTCTTGCCTCACCTTCGCCTTCTGCTTGTCCCATTGATTCTAACTTAAAAAAAAAAAACTCTAGCTCTGATACCACTTATGATGGCCTCCCGCCACGGTATGAAACGTAATGGACAAGGCGTATGACCTGGCAACTTAAATGCAATATTGAATGGCACTGTACGTGCCTTGGGCTTTGGGTTAGGGTTTCGTAACCTGTTCTACCGGCTCTCACCTACACTAACCGGTCGCTTCTAATCAAAAAGGCCGTTGACAACCCTATTGGCAATCATTTCCTCATTCCACTTCGCGGGGTCACTCTGCCAAGCTCTGAGCTGCTCTGTGGGAGAGAACTCTGTTTCTCTGTGCCTGTGCTAATGCCGGCTCTGTGGTTGTCTCCGCCCCCAAAGGGTTTCAATGGTGAGTTTATATAGCCTGCAAGGGCACATTCACTCTGTTCGGCGTTTGTTTGACAACTGTAAGTGTGGTTATCTATTTGTTTTCATCTCGGCTGGTATTTGCTTATTGATTATGCGTTGTGGTTCATGACAGGTCCATCGTTTCCAAAGTTGTGTTTCACCTTTGACGACCAGGTAATGTTGCTGGTTCCGTGCTTTAACGCCTTCGCTTTTATCTTGTTGGTTTTGACCGTCTCGGTCACTGTCTTTAGGTTACTGTGTTGGATAGTTTGGTCTTGTTCTTCGTCGCCCGGGTTACTGGTAAACCCTGATACTCTACCTCCCTTCCGTTGTGTTTTTGTTTTAATACATGTACAGGTATTCGTAAGGTCTAACCTTTTGTGGGTTTGTTTTGCAGGTGAGCTCTGGTCGTGTAGCCAAGCTCGTGATGCTGCTACCCGCGTTCTCCCCACGCTCCTTCCGGGTAGTGTCTTAATACTTTTTCTGTAGCTTGAAGTCTATAGTCTCTCTCGTTGGTGTCGACTTTTTATGCGGTGAAAATTTAAGGTTTTGGTCCTCAATCTGTTGATGGTCTGTTGTAGTCGTGGTCTCGACTTTTCCTCTGTATAAAGTTGTTCGAACTATTTCCTTTGGTGTCAAACCCTCGTGGGTTTTATGGGCTTCTGCTCTGTGGATGTAAAAGAATTCTGTTCCTGTTTGATGGTCGTTGCGGGGTTTCGAACCCTTACTCTGTTAGGTTGTATCGTTCACAGTTTATGGACTTAGGGTTTTGACCAAACCCTGGTCTATCCCTCCGTCAATGATATGAATGTAATACTTCGCTTTTGTCTATTAATAAATTGTTATTTTGAAGTTCTGTCCTATTGATAACTCTGTGGGTGTTGTGACTTACTTTACATGTATTCTGTGATGCAAATGTTTAATTGGAACCTGGGTTCTCGTTTATTTACTCAGGTCATATGGTTACATCAATTTTTCTGCTGTTCGATTACTATCCATTATTTATACATATCATATGAAAAAGAATGAATTCATTTGTTCTCTGCTACAACCTGCTATTTGACTGTAGAGTTATCGGCTTTTGAAATACCTGGTTTTTCATTCGCATGTACAGGCTTCTCTGTCTTTCTAGTTTTCGGAATCTTTGTTTTGTCTGAGTCTGCTTCTGTCGCGTCTTTCTCTGGGTGTACACCTGTGTGTACAGTCAGGTTTGCACGCTGGTGGACGGTGCTGTGGTGATCGCGCCCGCTCCACTCACAAATAATTTGTCTTCTATTTTAATATGATTTACAATGTACAGGAAATAATATACTGTAGAATAACAATTTTCACAGTGATGAAATGTGAGCAGATAAGTAATGAATCTTAGCTTTTGGAAATGACTGTATGTTTCTATTGCTGTTCTTCAAAATGAGAGAGGAAACGTTACAATCTTTTTTTCGTCCTTTTAACTCTAAGAGTCAAACTGTTCCTGTTCGGTTGGAACCAACCCAACATATTTACAACTGTTTTCCAATAACTGTTTTAAAACTAATACAATGCCTTCTTAAATAAAAAATCAAACTAACTAGCAAATTATGGTTCCGTTTCTAACTCCTAAGTAAAACAGAGTAAATGCATGACTAATAAAAGTAAATAAAAACAAGTAATGAAAATAAAATAACTGTTAAGGTGTTGACACCTGTCCAGCTATACGCATTGATTGTGTGTCCAAATTATGCCTGAGACTGCCAGCCTCATTCTGCCTCCTAAGAGCTGGATGCTCCTGCATCAATATAGATCCACTATCATTCACATATATATTATAAAATCTAAAATTTTAATAAAAATTATCCATACTAAATAATATACTTCATAAAAAAATCTAAAATTTGAACAAAAATAACAAACAATGGGGAGATGGGGTGTTGGCATCCTATCAAATAGTAACCTGAACTCTTTTTACCATTTTAAACTCATGAATTTCAATCAATTCCTTAGTTGTTTGTCCCGCTTTTGTTGGAGTTTATCTAACCTTGCAAGATATTTCAGAAAATTTGACTGTTATCAACCATTTAAGATTTCAAGATTGACATGGAGAATAGGAGCGTGAAAGACAGATGCCTCACTCTATATATTATTATATTCCAATTTCCTTAACGTGTATTGCGCTTTTCTCCCTTCCCCTCTCAAGCAGTTTTCTGGTGAGCTATGGTCGTTTTTGTCTCTGCTTTTAGTTGTTCGTGTGTGGCTTCACCTGTGCGCCTGAATTGTGTATGTCATTTTTTTTTTATTTTCAAATGTAATGCCAGAGCGAGAAAGAGCAGAGCAGAGAGGATTCTTCCTCAATTCCCCATAGTTTGATCTTTAAAGGGAAGTAGTTAAACACAACCTCCCTTCCTATTTTGAATCACTAGATCAGGTTTTTGAATTAGTAGATCAGGTGAGAGAGATGTGGTAGTTATTTTGATTTGGAGTCTTCAATAACCAATTTGTGGTTTTGATTTTAGATTTTGTCAATTAATATTGCTTTGTTTGTTTTCTTTTACTATCACCCTGTTGAGAGAAAGAGTGCAAAGGGTTGAGCTAAAGGCCGAGCGAATACTGCTATGAAGCGAAAGGATTAAGGTACCTTACAACAACTTAATACTTCTCTATATTTACTTCTACATGGAGTAATTTCTTGATTAATGGTGTTTAATGTTTGCTTTAGAGGATCATTCCCGAATTCCATTTCGTTAGATCTTTAAAGTTATGTGCTATGGTTTTAGTGATATCATTTCATTAGTTATTTCTAGACTTTCTCAATTAGTGGTGCATTGTTTTTTTATTTGTTTTCAAGCATTTTGTTGAGACAAAGAGTGCATATGGTGGAGTAAATACCTCTATGGCACTTAAGGTACCTTACAACAACTTCTTAATACTTCTCTATTTTTAATTCTTCGAGGAGTGTTATCCCTGGATTCGCTTAAGAGCAGAGCAAAGTGAGAAAGAGGAGAGCACAGGTTCAATCCTGAATTCCATGTAGTTTGATCTTTAAAGCAAACTAATTAAACAAAATTTCCATTCCCCTTTTTATCAAGCGGTAAACAAAATTTCCATTCCCCTTTTGGATCAAGTGGTGACGGTATGTGGGATTGTTTTAGTCTCATTAATTCATTCATTAATAATATATTTATCATTTTAGTATCATGGTGTGTTTTTTTTGCTATTTTTCTTTCTTTCTTTCTTCATTCAGCTGAGATAAAGAGTATAGAGGGCTGAGCGGAAGGCGGAGTAAATACGGCTATGGAGCCACAGGCTTAACAGACTTTACAACAACTTCTGAATATTTATCTATTTGTAATTCTTTAAAGAGTTATCTCAGGATTAATGCTGTTTAATATTTGTTTAATTAGTTTAAGGGTGGAGCAGAGACGATCATTATGCCTTAGAGCACAATAGAGAGGATCATCCATGAATTGCATGTCCTTCTATCTTTAAAGCAGAGTGGATACTGTTATGGAGGCAAATGCTAAAGGTACCTTAAAGATTCTCAATATTTCCTTATTTCTGCTTTTTCTTAGATTTATCTCCAGAAGATTTATAATATTTAATTTGATTAAGAGATTTCAATTTTTTGAAAATAACTAAATGCATGCATGCTGCACTATTCTATATTTCTAGATTTCTGGATTCATGATTTGGGTGAAAAGCCAAAGCTATTCTAAATTTTTAGCCAAGTGAATAACTCGTAACTTCTACTTATGACAATTTTCTTCACTCTATTTAAAATTTTGAATGAGAGTTTATGCAAAAGCTTTCTAAACTTTTAACTAACTATTTTATAAGCTAACTAAACAATATGAATATAAAACGAAACAAAAAAATTCAATAAATAATTGATGGTTTAATGTGAGGATACAATGTTGACATAATATTTTTTCATATTGTTAATTTTGTTGATACTGTTGAAATTCTAGAAATATTGCTAATTTTGTTGATGGAGTGTTTAAATCTAATCCATATTGATTATTATATTATTGATGTGCGTTGGAATTCAAGAAGCACAACCCTCACGTCTTACAAATTTCCGGTAGATTATGGTCGGGTTCAAGAGAATTATAAAATCTATTCCTCAAGCTCATGAGAATTATAGAGAGAGGGGAGTAAAAAATTGTTTAATTCTTTCGGATTCCCACCTGCACTATTCTGAAGAGAAATTTCCTTCATTGTTCAAGGCAAACAACACGTCTACATTTTGCTACAGGCCCAATTTTTCCCATGCTCAGGATGATTGCGTTTGTAGAGGTAAGCAAGTCATTTATGTCAATTTGAATTATTTTAACATTCTTAAGCAAAGCTTGTCCTTCGATCCTTCTTTTAAAGTTTTGTTTATAATTTTTCTACAACTATGCATTGCATTTATAGGTAATTTAGATAATTTCGTTCGCCCATTTGAAATGCTCATCACTTTTTTGGAAGTATTGTTTATAATTATTTTTCTGCAACTATGGATAACATTTATTTTTGTATACTTTTGTTCATACATTTGAAATTCTGAGAAATATTTTATATTTTTAGTTTCCCATTATACCTTTGTTCACACATTTGAAATTTTGAGCAATTTCTTATCAATATCCATCTCTCCTCACACCCAATCATAGTTAGTCCTCACAACAAAAGCTAAGTGGTTACAATTTTGAAATAGGACAGAGGCAGTTCGGGGAAGGGTGGGTGAGGAGGAGGAAGAGGAGGAGGTGAGTGCAGTAATGGTGAGGGAGAGGATGAGGAGGCGAAGGGAGTGTGAAGGCAGAGGAGGTGGGGTAGGAGAAGGGGAGGAGGTAGAGGAGAAGGAGGGTGGTAGGAGGCGCAGGGTGGGGGTTGTGGCGAGGGGTGGCAAGGTAGAGTAGGGGAAGAGGCGGAGGAAGAAGAAGCAAGTGGGAGGAGTTAGGGGGAAGGAGGAGGAGGAGGAAGAGGTAGAGGAGCAGTGGAAGTAGGGGAGGAGGCTGTGGAGCGGTAGGGGAGGAGGAGGACATGGAGGAGTTGCAAGGGAGGAGGTGGAGGAGGAAGCAATGTGGAGAGGAGGCAGAGGAATGGGGGTTGACAAGGTGGAAGAGGTGGACGAGGATTAGGCAAAGGGGGAGGTGGCAGAGCAAAGCGGTGAGGAGGGGGAGGAGGTGGGGATTCCAGGGTGGTGGAAAGGGGGGGAAGAGGGGGAGGAGGAGGAGGGAGATTCGGAGGAGGTAGAGGGGGTTGGGTGAAGGGTGGAATGGACAGGGAGGAGTTTGAGGAGGGACGAAGAGGCGGAGGAGGAGGAGAAGGAGAAGGAGAAGGAGGATGTGCAAGCAGTTGGGAGTGGGGCTGAGCAGTATGGGAAGGTCATGAAGGGGTTGGGAGAAAGGGGAGGAGGAGGAGCAGGAGGACACAGGGGAAGTGGCGGAAGAGGAGGAGGTGGCGAGTGAGGATAGTGAGGCAGGAGATGGGGAGGAGGTTGGGGGAGAGAGGGTGATGGGGGAGGAGTGGGAGGAGGGGCAAGGAGGAGTAGAGGGAAGAGGCAGAGGAGGAAGATTGGGAGGACGAGGTGGGAGAGGTTGGGGAGGTAGAGTGGTGGTGTGAGGGAGGAGGGGGCAAGGATAAGTTAGGGGAGAGGAGGTGGGGGAAGGGTAGAGGAGGAGGTGGTGGAAGAGGAGGCAGAGGGGGTGGAGGAGGCACCAGAAGAGGAAGAGCATAGGAGGAGGAAGCAGAGGAGGGCAGGGGAGGTGCCGGAAGAGGCAGACTAGAGGGAGAGGATGGGGACGAGGGTGAAGAAGAAGAGCACATGGGGACAATGGAGTGGGAGAAGGAGGGGTGAGGGAGAGAGGAGGCGGAGGATGAAGTGGAGGAGGGGGAGGACAGAAGAGGTGGAGGATTGGAGAGGAGGAGGAGGGGTAGAGACGGAAGGGGTGGAGGGGGAATAGGTGTAGGATAAGAAAGTGTAGAGACAGAAGGGACAAAGGGGGAATTGCTGGAGGAGGAGGAGGGGAGGGCGAGGCAGAGTCGGAGGGCGGGGTAGAGAGGGAGGTGTTGGAGGAGGTATGAAGAGGCAGAGGAGGAGTTGTGGGAGGTGAAGAAGGAGGGGGAGGAGGGTTAAGAGGCAGAAGAGCTGGAGGGATAAGAGGTGGAGGAGAAGGCAAAGTGGGGTCGGGAGGCCGAGGAGGGGGGATGAATGAGGCATTAGGCATGATGGAGAAGGGGGCGAAGGGAGAGGGGGATGTGAAGGGGTAGGAGGTGGGAGGAGGTGGTGAGAAGGGGCAAGAGGTGGGCGTTGGTGTAGTGGAGCTGTTGGAGGAGGGCTAGGGGGAGGAAGCGACTAAGCGGGAAGAGGTGAATGAGGGTGGGTTGGTGGATGCAGTGGAGGTGAGGGGAGAGGTGGTTAGGGGGAGCAGAGTGGGAGGAGGAGGTGGTGGAGGATGAGCAGGAATGGGGAAGGGCGGGATGAGGTGGAAGAGGGAAGGGTGGACGGTGGAGGAGGAGGGGGGAGGAAGAGGTCGAGGGGAAGAGGTGAAGGTGGAGGAGAATGTGAGGGAGGATATGGGCACTAGACGATGAAGATTGGCAGGGCAAGGGACCGACATCGATGGTGGAGGAGGAAGAGGAGGAGGAGTTGGCGGATGAGGATGGCGAGGAGGGGAAAGATGGTGGATGAGGAGGGAGGGGTATAGGGGGGAAGATACGAAGGGGTAAGAGGTGGAAGAGGAGGCAGAGTAGTGGGAGGAGAGGAAGGATGGGGAGGTGGAGGGGTTGTAGAGGCAGCGGAACAGGGGGAAGAGAAGATGTGGGAGGAGGAGGAAGAAGGTGAGGGGGAGGAGGAGGAGCGAGAGGTAGCAGGTAGGATGGGCGAGGAGGCAGAGGGAGAGGAGAGGGAGGTGGAGGGTGAGGTGGATGGGGTGGACGTGGATGTGAGGGAGGAGGCATAGGTAGAGGGGGAAGAGGAATGTGAGCTGAGGATGAGTAGGTAGCGACAAAGGCTAAAGTGGAATGTAAGAAGAGGAGGTGGAGGAGGAAGAGGGGGAGGAGGCAGAGATGAAGATGAAGAGGAATGGTGAAATAGGAATATGGGAAGGGGAGGGGGATGAGGTAGTGGTCAAGGCGAAGAGGAATAGGGGAAGAATGGCAGTAGAGGAGGATGAGGAGAAATGAGGGAGAAATGGGGGAGGAGGAATAGGGGTAGAGGAAGAGGAATGGGTGTAGAGGAGTGGTGGAGGTAGGCGAGGGAGGGGGAGGAGGCTGCGAAGGGTTAGGGTAGGAGGAGGAGATGGAGGAGGTGGGGGGGATGAGGTGACGAAGGAAGCGGTGTGGGGAGGAGACATAGGAAGGGGGGTTGACGAGGTGGAAGAGGTAGAGGAGGATTAGGAAAAGGGAGAGATGGCAAGGGGAGGGGTGAGGAGGGAAAGGAGGCAGGGGTTCTGTGGTGGTGGGAAGAGGGGGAAGAGGTGGAGGAGGAGAGTGGGGAGGAGGAGGGGGAGGTAGAGCTGAAGGAGGCGGAGGGGGTTGGTGGAAGGATGTGGTGGAAGGGGAGGAGTTTGAGGAAAGACGAAGAGGCAGAGGAGGCGGAGGAGGTGGGGGAGGATGGATGGGTAGGAGGTGGAGTGATATGGGGAGGTGGCAGAGGGGGTTGGAAGAAGGGGGAAGAGGAGAAGGGGGATAGAGAGTAAGAGGCAGAAGAGGAGGAGGTGGCGAGTGAGGATGGTGAGGCAGGGGATGGGGAGGAGGTGTGGGAGAGAGGGTGATGGGGATGAGTGGGAGGAGGGGTGAGCAAGAGGAGGAGGGGGAAGAGGCAGAGTAGGAGGAAAAGGGGCAGGAGGCGGCGGGGGAGGATGGGGAGGTAAAGTGCTGGTGTGAGAGAGGAGGGAGGTTGAGGGAGAGGGAAAGCGATTGAAGGGGGAGGAGATAAGGTGAAGGAGGAGGAGGAGGACAGGGAGGAGGTAGAGTAGGTGAGCAGGCATTGGAAGAGGAAGAGAAGGAGGGGGTGGGGCACTAGAAGAGGCAGAGTAGAGGGTGAGGAGGGGGAAGAGACAGAGGGTGACGAGGGAGATGCTAGAAGAGGTAGAGTGGTGGGGGAGGAGGGGGAGGAGGAGGAAGAAGAGGATGTGGGGGCAATGGAGTGGGAGGAGGAGGAGGGGTGGGACAGGGAGGAGGTAGAGGAGGAAGTGGAGGATGGGGAGAGGGAGGATGGTACAGGAGGAGCAGGGGTAGATATAGAAGAGACAAAAGGGGCAGAGGAGGAAGAGGTGGAGGATGATGGGGAGGAGCAAGAGGGCGAGACAGAGTCAGAGGGAAGGGCGGAGGGGGAGGACTTGAAGGAGGGACAAAGAGGTAGAGGAGGAGGAGGAGGAGTCGGGGGAGGTGAAAGAGGAGGAGGATAGATAAGAGTTAGAGGACGTGGAGGGGCAAGATGTGGAGGAGGAGGTAGAGTGGGAGCAAGACACAGACGAGGGGGGGCAGATGAGGTGGAAGGGGCGATGAAGGGGGAGGGGGAGAATGCAGGGGGAGGTACTGAGGAGGGGATGACGTGGGGGTTGAGGGGTTAGGGTAGTTGGAGGAGGGCTAAGGGGAGCAAGTGACGGAGGGGGAAGAGGCGAATGAGGAGAGGTATGAGGAGGAGGAGGAGGTGAAGGTGGATGAGGTGTGAGGTGGAGGATTGGGAAGAGGGGGGAAGAGGTGGAAGAAGAGAAGGAGGATGAGGCAAAGGTGGGGGTGGTGAAGGAGGAGGAGAAGAGCTAAGAGGTGGAAGACTCGGAGGGGCAATAGGTGGAAGAAGAGAAGGAGGATGAGGCAAAGGTGGGGGTGGTGAAGGAGGAGGAGAAGAGCTAAGAGGTGGAAGACTCGGAGGGGCAATATGTGGAAGAAGAGGCGGAGTGGGGGTGGGACTCATAGGAGGGTGAATGGATGAGGCAAAAGGGTGATGAAGGAGGAGGTGAAGGGGGAGGGAGAGAAGGTGGTAGGAGCAGGTGAGCAGGGGGAGGAGGTGTGGGTTGGGAGGGGTGTTGTGGTTGGAGGAGGGAAAAGGGTGGGAAGTGGTGGAGGGGGAAGAGGCGAATGAGGAGGGGTAGGAGGAGGCGAGGGAGGTGAAGGTGGAGGATGTAGAGCTATAACTAGGGTCTCTCACACCTCTAATTATTCCACATTAATAAAGCAACCCGGGAACATTTTATTATTGCAAAGAGTAGCTCAATCCGAGGCTATTTGTCCGAGTAATGCTTAGTAGTATAGTGTTCAGAAGATACAAAAGGAAACAGATGCTAAGCTATAACTAAACTAATCTAAAAGATAAAATCACATAAAACAGTTGATCAGTCAAGGGTACGGAAGCAATAACCCATCCCTCTAGAAACTGATAAAGAAAGGAAATTAGAGCATGGACTTATAGGTCTGGGAGCTAGGCAGCGTCTTGCTGAGGCTCACTATAGCCTTAGACCTTCTCCCACACCAAAACAACGAAAGCAGGTAAATAAAATGGCAGAAGGTAAAATGGAACAGCAAAATGGAAATGGAACAACAGTAAATGGAACAGCAGTAAAATGGAACAACAGTAAAATGGAACAACAGTAATAAAATGGAACAGCAGTAAAATGGAACAACAATAATAAAATGGAACAGCAATCCTTGATGAATTATAGAACAACAAGCATCAACCATATATACATGTTTTATACTAATACAGTAATCTGAGAATGATGAATGATATAACTATGTTGCTAAAAAGGGTAACGTTACTTTCAAGTCCCACAAATATTATTTCACATGGATCCAATGACAGTAACATTCATACCGACACTCTGTTACAGAAATAATTGATTAAAGATGCAATTCAACTCTGAATAGATCTAATTATACAATGCAGAGTCATTACATGGAGAAATCATTCATATATTGGTCAGAACAGAGCATAGCATATCATATAAAAGATGTATCAGACTACTGAGCAATGAAGATAAACAAAGCACACACAAATCACCGTATAATGATACAAAAGCAAGTGTCCTTCGGAGCTGGGCCCTTAGCTGCCAATGGCACACCGCCTTAGGTTACTCCAGACACAGAGATGAAATAAACACCAAGTCTCTTATATTAATCGCATCAACAAAAGTATAACAAAACCAGGTCTCAGTGAGACTCGATGATCAAAGTTTGTTCTGAAACTTAAAATTATAAAAACAGTAGTCTCCTTTGCTCAATGACGTTGTTCCTTTATATAAAAGTAATGACGGAGGTATCTAGATAATCAAAGATAAGTAAAACAGCGATCCCTCAGGATCTGAGATCCTGAGGGATTCGCCAATCGATTAATCCTTCTCTTTTCTTTCTCACGTTCGCCGACTCGGTATCCCGCATTCTTTTCCTGGACTATTTAGCTCTGATTTGCTCGATCTTGTTCGCATCCGGTTTCCCTCTGGAGGGACAACAATTATTCTTCCTCTGCTTCTCGCTTTTGGATGACAACTCCTTGCTTCCACGTCTTCTTGCATAGAAAAACGACAATTATTAGTAATTGAGCTTCCTTTGTCAATTCTTGCACATTTTATTAAAATCCTTTATCTTCTTTGAATTCACAATGCAGAAAAGGTTACAATTATTATTGAAAAACCACTAAATTGCTTGTCAAAAGCATACCTTCCAAGTGCTCCACACACCCTCTTGCTTACCCTGTTCCATGGCCTCATAAAAACATTATAGTTGACATGCAAGGCGGTGAGAGAATAGGCCGGAGAGGGGATCTCGTGAGGAGGCCGACAACTGTGATGAGCAACTAGATTATCAAAGAACTGATCTATTTGATCTGCAGGCATCTCATACAAGGCTTGATATCCAGGTGCAGGATGCCAAATAATTGGACTGCGAAATCGATACCCCAACCAGGATGGCCCTGCTTGCAGAATCCGTTCCCCATAAAGGTTCAATCGGCTGGCAGCTAGCTCAAAATTCTCGTATTTGAATGGTTCCCTGAGCTGGATATTTGGGCTAGAGGTCCGGTATTGAAATTTTGCAGCATCGATGGCAAGGTCTTTAATAGTCAAGAAATATTCCAGACTATGTCGGATCAAGTCTTTGTGCATGGGTCCTAATATCTCGATGACACCTGGGATCCTCATAAGGCTCTTATGCTCTCTCCATAGCGTCACTGGGTCTCTAGGTTCGGCTCGTACCCATAAGTCTAGGCTATTCTCTTGTCTCTGAAAGGTGTTATAAGCCCTGAGCCATTTCAGCTGATTAACCCCAAATGAGATAAAGGCTTGGAATTGTATATCGCCAACAAAAGGGCCAGGATTTAAATCAGTTTCCTGGTCTAGCACAAGGTTGTGCAAGTGAAACTTGCACAATAACCTTTGAACCTTAACTCCATAATGCTTGCAACAGTCTATAAAATTATTAACAGTGTTGATGTGGATAGGTGCTCCTGCCCTAACGGATTTTATTTTCAATCGCAAATATCGTTCAAGCAAAAATAAAGCATAATTTTTAGCAGGGGCCCTACAAGTCAAAACATCATTATACAAGGAACACACAGTGTCCATCTGCTTAACAACACTATCTAATCGATGAGTTACCTTAGCAACCTTTTCCTGCTCCTTTTGCCATCCTTCAAAGGCCTGGCTCTCGGACTGACTAATATCCCGAAGTTGCTGTTGTATCTCTTCGTATTTCTCCCTGGGGACTGTTTGTTCTCGCAGCTGCTCAGCTTCTTGCTGAGCTTCCTTCATCATTTTATGCAAGGTCCTTGTTTTTGGATCCTTTTTCCATAAAGCCGTAGAGGCTGGGAGTTTAACCTGGACCTTTCTATTACGCTGTTTAGAGTTTAGGACTCGAATTACCCTTGAGGGTGGTGCTTCTGCTTGGGCCTCTTTACTTTGTGTTTCCTTCTTAACTCGAATAAAGGGTTGTTGTGGTCCTCCTGCCATCGGAGCCTCTTGCTGTTCCATTGGAATGTCCATCCGTTCTTTAGGGTCAAATGGAATAGCAGTTTGTTCTTCGATGTCACTTGGAACTACAACCTGTTCCTTGATGTTATTTGGAACAACAGTCTGTTCCTCAGCAGTAGGTCCCCTGATGGGGTTTCGACCAACAAAACGGGTATAGGTCTGCCGTCTTCTTGTCCTCGGGGTTCTTGCTGCAGTGGCCCTCTTCCTTTTCCTTGTGGTCGTTTGTATTCTCAAGTCGGCTTTCAAAATTCGAATTTGCTATCGGAGCCTGGCTATAGTGCCCGGAAACCTCTGCTGTCTCTTCCTTAATTTCTTAATTTCCTTTGCCTCGGCAGAGGGTTTGGCGCTTAAGTCCACTCCTTCTTCAGCGTCCATATGGGTCCAGCAGCTGGTAATCCTGAGACTTCTGCGATGATATCCTCCGTGACCGCTATCCGCTTTCCTCCTACTATGGATTAATTTTCCTGCAAATTTTGCAGGAATTCCAACGCCACTACTTCATTTGATTCTTGCAGACGGCTGAAATAATTCAACCATCCTGCGTTTTCCAGGATTTTGCGGGCAGCAGCGGAGACTGTCAGCTCATGAGGTTCGCTTCAGACCGTCTTTCCCCCCATGATTCTACTCAGAATTCTTAATGGAACAACAACTACTTGTGGTGCTTGCGACGCAGAGAGGATGATCGTCGCCAAATTTTGGAAAAGATCATTGAGCATGCAACGAAAAAGGATCGTGGATGGCAATTTATGTAAAATGGAATCATCATACCGTTAACCCATGCCATTCCTTTGTACATTATCTCGTCCGAATGGTGTGCAACCACGTAATCCATGGAGTAATGAGGTTACCTCCCCCCCGCGATCTGATAGGCTGTCCCCAGCCGTCAAAGAGAGGAGCAGCAGCCAGTCGGAAGTCAAGTCATAAAGAATAACATATGAAATTATGCCATGTTTTAGCAAAACAACGAAATGCCGAAATCGAGGCAAAAAGGTAGATCGCATTTTACATAAGAGCCTGCGTGATATAATGAGGAGCCGGGGGATGGGACGTCTGTCAAGCGTACGCAATATCCAGTGGTCATTATCAGTTCTGTTGCCATGATTGGTGGTAATGAATATTCATGCGATATATACATCGGGGTGTGACATATGATCTATTCAAAGGATATAAGAGACAAAAAAAAATTTAATATCATACTTGTTGGTGTAACCATTACGACTTCTATGCCATTAATAGAGCTCTGCTGCCAACAGGTGTTCATAACCTTGGCAGAGTTGTTTATTTCACCCTCTGGAACCATGATCCTTTGTATTCTGAATAGTGCTTTGTCAAAATGCAGGCCATTATGCTGGCTTGGTAACCAGATAGCCATAATGCCATTCACAAGGTAGGCACGAAATGTGGACAGGCCGGCTCGTCATGAGACCCCTTGTTCCAAGGTTTGCTTGTTAATATACCTTCGGACCATATCCCTGGTTTGGTGGCCGTAATGGGAATTCCACTTCGCTTCCATCCTTATGATCATGGTAGGTTGGCTCTCAATGAGACCCCCTATCCTGCATTTGATAATTTTCATATTTTCTTTTTGTTTTTGCAGAGCACCTCTCTTTTTTGTTTATTTCCACATAAGGGTGGTTCCGCACTCCTTAAGAGCGGGGAATGGTGGAAGAAGTCTTATCATCCCAACAGACAGATATAAACCCTTTGTTCTTACTCCCAAGTAATAATCAAGAAAGATTTTTAGGGAAATTGTCATGAGAAAGATCACCAACCAGGGTGCCGGTAATAAGACAATGACAGCGAATATGAAAAGTTAATGTCCCTCCTCTTGTCCTCTTATCCATACTAGGATTTATAGTGATGGTGATTTATGATGTGTTGACTTCGGTATATCATGGTTTATGTTCATTGCATAAGTTCATTGCTGTATCTAAAAGACTGAGGAGAACATGGGCGCAAAGCATCCTCCATAAGAGCAAAAACATGCCGATGGCATTCCTCAGAGAAGAATCCATACAGATAAATTCGTAGGATGCTGTTTCTTTGAGAGGAACAACGGAAAATTGAAAATGCCGTTCCTTCTGAGAAAGGAACAACAAAGACACTCAAATGTTGTTCCTTTTGAAAAGGAACAGCTGACACACTCAAGTGTTGTTCCTTTTGAAAAGGAACAACAAAACACATGAGTGTTGTTCCTTTTGAAAAGGAACAGCAAAAACACTCAAGTGCTATTCTGTTAGGCCCGTATACTACTAGTGTAACCCCTTATTGTTATTAGTACAACCCACTTATTATATTGATGTACCCATGTAGTGCCCATATTGTTACTATTGTGCCACATAGAAGCCCACTATTGTTATTAGTGTGCCCTTACATTATTATTGTTA
>APFE031027761.1:20514-39960 GCA_000404065.3 Pinus taeda | reverse complement strand
ATGAAACGCCAAATTGTGGGCCCCGTTTTGGGTAAATTGGTACATCAATTTCCCGGGGTCGTAACTTTGGCATACGATCTCCGTTTGACGCGTATGATAGCTCGTTAGAAAGATATATTCAAGAACTACCACTTTGGGAAGGGCAACATTGGTCCATGGACCCATGTTGCCCCTAGATTTCCCAAAAAAACATCGTTTAGGGCCTCAAAACGGCTCCGGAAGTTCAGGACCCGAAAAACTGCTAAAAATAGTAAACTGTGCTACAATTTAGGAAACTGAAAATGCTGAAAGAGACAATTGCGGGGGTCCAAATGGGATAGGTGGGTGGCCACCAACATCCCCCTGGATCACCATTGTACCTGCATTTCATTTTATAAGATCTCATCGAGACTGCCCCCATTTTGTGGTTATGGCTCTATTTGCTAAGAGCATAATCCTTTTTGTGGCAGCTTGGCTTGAGAAACTCAGTTAGGGCGGTAGTGGAGTTAGTTTGTTTGTAAGTTTCTAACATCCACATTGTGTCTTGACTAATGATCAACCCACTTCCTTTATCTAAAGAGAGTATGCTTCAGATTTTACTTCAAATAAATTACTGATATAAGCTCTGGATTGATGTAGACATCATTAGTCAACTGCCTTACCTCGTTCTTAGAAACTACATACACAATATTAGTGCACCAGATTTTGGACTTCACAAGATTTTTGTGGTCTTTACACTGTTGAATGTAATATCCAATCGTCTCCTTTGGGCTCCAATGCATCCCGTGCAAATTCCTCCCGTCATAATTAATTTGCTAGGCTAATTTTACCTTTAACCGTATCCAAAATCTAGAATCTCATGCACCCAAGGGGTTGCAGACAACTCACACATATATCAGTTTCATTTCAAGATGTAGTTACAACCTTCATAATTGGACTAGGACTGTAACAAGGTCTGAAATTCATATAACCAAACAAGAGTTGCAGGCAGTCCATATGTACTTCAGATTCACTCATTATGATTGTGTAAACATAATGCATCCCACGGATAGGCAAATATAAACATTTAAATGTAACTGAGGGCATAGATAATTAGAACTTAACTGGAGGCTAGGATCGATGGTGCAATACATGTTACATTATTTGATTTCTACCCAACTAAGCCTCTCATATGTCCATTCTAGACATACAATGCACATAATACCACTATTAAGCTTAATGTGTTCAGATTAGCATTACAAGGACCCATGAGCAGTAATCATAACTTGTAACGACCAATTCCTCATGTACACATTGTATCAGGGAAAGTTTTTCTTGATCCATTCCCCACAAAAGTTAGCCATAATGATCAATTTCTCGCTCATTGCAACAAGGGAATTGTCTAGAATATAAAGGTATTGAATGTGACTCATCTCTCATGAGCATTGGTCATGATATCACTTAGAAATTCCCCTGGCCGTGGAAGGAAATAACTAAGGTAACCTCAAACCTCCTTTAGGTTGAAGCTGGCCCTTCAACCCGGAGAGGGATCTCTCCGTAAAATTCAACTACCCTATGGTCATTGTAGTAGAAGGTTTTGTGCAATTGAGTTCAGGTGGCCAGATTTAGATCTATGGATAAATTGGTTGATGATCTTCAAAACCATTGGGCATGGAGTCCAGCTATTAAACAAATGAGATCATAACTCCAATGAGCAGGTTGTACAAACCATGAAAGTTACAAGTCCTTTGACTGTTTGGGAGATTTGGAAGAAAGGAGGACTAAAAGAAAACAGAGTCTATAGAAGACCAGAATAACAAATATTAATGATTGATAATTTAAGAGAGGAGCATCAATGAAATCCAATCTCATAAACTAACATTCTCAGACATGGAAGAAGACAATTATATCACAGAGAAAACACTGATAGGGAGAAGCAACACATGAATTTCCTACTAACTTCTCATTAAATACTGTGAATACATTCAAGATTGCTCAAATATATTTGGACTACAGGTGTTTTTCAAATAAAAGCCAACCTTGTTTACATATTCATAAACTATTTATATAGTGCTTTACACAACAATTTTACAAAATAATAGTCCTCACATAATTAGAGAAACAAAGATATTTTAAATATCTATCAAATTCATGTATGCAAAAGGTAAACTTAAAAATATCCTTTATGTTCTAAAATAACTATAGGAAAATATGCTCACATTTAGGCGAAATAAATATCTCTCAACTGCCTCCCTTGAAAGTAGAACAGGTCCCAAAACTGTAGTTTTAGCTTTTCTGCTAACATAATAGGTCATTCTGCAAAATCCATCAAAATTGCTTCTTCGTTGTTCTTTTTCAACTTTGGTAGAAAATCTTTAGCCTTCAAATCTGGAAATTTGTTTATTAATGCTGATCCTTTGCCTTTTAAATCTGGAGTGGCTGTAGTTGTTTTCGCACAAGCTTGTTGACTGTCCATTCCAAACTGCCATTCCTCTTTTCCTATGATTCAATAGCTGCCGACTCATACGCCTTCAATTCTCTATATTGCCTTATCGGGGAAGTCTCTGCTTTATTGTTTCACCAATATTCCTCAGCCCTTTATTCTTTGCTCCTTGTAGTTGCCGACCCATTCATCTCTTAACACTTCCGTGCTATACTATCAGAGCTTTTATGCCTTGTAATATAGTGGTTTAACACTATTGATGCTTTTCTCGGCAGTTTAACACTCGATGCTTTTTTATATGGCAACTTTGCATATCACACTTTTTAAATGTAGTCACATTCTTTGAGTCGCTGATTGCCAATATACGATATGCCCTGGACCTCGCCAATTGGCATAGTCCTCCGCTGTTGCGATTGCTGATGTGCAAGACCTGCCGACATGCAATTGCGATATCTCTCGGACCTCTGAGCACCGATCACCAATGTGCTTCGGACTGTCGATCACCGATCACTGATATGTCCTTGCGTCATTTCAAAGACTTCAAACCCTTAAACTTTAACAAGCCATATTTTTGATCTAGAAATCCATTTTTGGACTTCCACATATCATTGGAAAACTTGTTCAGGGCACTTTCCAATGGAGAGGGTCTAATGTAGGCTTTGAGTCCTTCTGATGCTTGGAAAATGACTACAAACTTCTCTGCTTACAAACCTGCTATGAAGAAATTTTCCCTGTTTATTACTCACACTATAACTGTCAGCATTTTCCAAAAAAGATTTTAAAATGCGAAAATTTTATTGTGATAACAGGTCATAATGACCAATTACTTATGTGCTCATGGCATGAGGTGAGAGGTGAAGAAGTGGCATTGTATACTATGAAATAAAATCACATGGTATCAATTCTCACCTGAGACTTATACCTACTTATGTGCTCATGGCATGAGGTGAGAGGTGAAGAAGTGGCATTGTATATAGTGAAATAAAATCTCATGGTATCAATTGTCACCTATGAGACTTATACCTAGTAACCAGGATTTCACAGGTGACCAACTACTTATGTGCTCATTGCATGAGGTGAGAGGTGAAGAAGTGGCATTGTATATCGTGAAATAAAATCATATGGTATCAATTGTCACCTCTGAGACTTATACCTAGTAACGAGGATGTCACAGCAGGGTCACGCCACCCTTTCAAGGCTTCTTAGCTCAAGTCACACTTAACCATGCAATTTCTTTTTCCCATAGTTAAGCATACTTGGTATTCTATCCCATTCCCACTTGCAAAAATGGTAGCAAGTGTTGTGCATCAGGAACTATTCATTCAAAGCTCCCTCTTTATTTAAGTTAATATTTGTTTATTGCTCAACATTGATAGGTGGCAATAACAACAATATCCATTAGGTATTGGCAAGTGTATTCAATCTGAAAGTGAAGTTGGAATTCCATCAATTAGTTCCACATTGAATGTTATTGTGTACATGCTAAGAGTGGTGGAAAGTTGGTCCAGATCTAAGATAGAAGGGTTGGTTCTTAAAGGTCTTACACAATCTATGTAACAACAATTCAACCCCCATATGAAATCATACCCAACCAATGTTAAACATTGTGTCCTGTCCAAGGTTAAAGTAACTATAATGCCCAAGTCATGCGATGTCAACATATGGTTTATTATACTATTAGTTTGCAACAGTATTCCGTGACAAACAACTGGCCCCAAGTATTATAGAGGGACAACATCTGTTAGAATTTTGGGCCGTCATACGTAGGACAAGGCCATCCAATTTGATAATGACGGGAATTGTGCAATGTCTTTGTTATCCTTGTAAGAAGGTTAGGTATAGTTACCATCCACCCCCTACTCGAAACTAGCTTCTTTATTCATATGTAGACCCACAAATGTAGTTTCACAAGGGAGGCTTGGTAATGCAAGGAACCTCCAGAAATAAATTTTAAATTTATGCTAAGTCGTAGACATATCATATGAAAACATAGCTAATACATGGAAATACCAGGAACTGGACTATAACAGACCTCAATTATTACTAATTAGCATATATCAATTTGTGCATAAAGCAAGCAATTTCAATTTAGATGGCTTGGAAGCAATAAGTTATGTCTGAAGAAACTAGGGAAGCTTCACCCTGACGTTGTGAGGTCTTTCAAAGTGCTAGACACCTGGAGATCCAGTCTTAAGGAGGCCTGTCTGTTATTTGTTAAGGCATGTACGCCATCCAACATTTATAACATACCACATCTGGTTTGATCAGACATTTCTGATTAACAGGAGTGCCTATACAACAATGTAATCTTGTGTTTTGGAACAATTAGGTATATTAGGAACAACATAGGAGCACTTGGGGCAACCTAATTAATAAAAACACTCAACAAGGTGTGACTTGGACTGGGCATTGGGATTAGGTTCATGATTTTCCTCCCAACCATTGACAAAATGTTAATAATGCAGTTGCCACCCCCTAGCATGTGAAACTTGTCCCCATGTCCAAACCTCAAGGGGTTTTAGAGGTCTAATTTGACCTCCCCCTTCTGGAAAAAGGTACTCTATTGTAGGCTGGTCGAGGGACTCCATAGGCAAACACCTCCACCCACCAACCAATGAGGGGTTCCAGAGGTGAGAATCTCTGGCCTCACTCAGTTTAGGGACTCCAAAAGTAATCCACCTCCACCCAATAGCCAGTGAGGGGATCCAAAGGTGAGAACTTGCACCCTCACCCAGTTTTGGGATTCTAGAGGCTTACCTCCACCCCGTGTTTGCAGCCTCAGTAGCTTGGTTCTTCAATAGCTCCACCCAGTGTAGGGAATCCAGAGTCTACTGTAGTTTGAGTACTTATTGAGGAGACTAGTGCAGAGTAGCCAAAGGTCCACAATCTCCACCCACTAGTCATTAAGGGATTTCAAAAGCAAAAGCCTCCACCCACTTCTGCAACAATGACCAACAATTACTTTCTAATTCCCTTTAAGTAATGCTCTTACAATTATGCATCTACACCTATTGTGATTAGAGACCAAATATTCCATGAGGTTTAAGTCTCATCCCTAGTTTGAAGTCTCTTGCAACTTTCACAATTGTTTCCAGAATACTGTTAAAGTCTCAGGCATTCTATATGTTTGTAATAAGTCCAGATATTACACAAGTTTAGAAGTACACGGAGCATCATATAAATTAGGGCATAGAGTCTAGACATTCTTGATGGTTTTAATAAATCCAGGTATTAAGAAGTTCAGTTGTTTTAGCTCAACCAACTATCCATTCAATGAAATTCTTATCTTTGTTAGCAATAGGAACTGAACATTCCACAAGAATCGTGCAAAACAACAAGCTAAGAGAAATGAGTCACACCCTTTTCAGTATCACAACATTTCAATAAGAGGTTAGAGGAATAGCATGATAAAGCTAGGTGACCACTATCTAGGAATCGAGAGCATACAATGTTTGCAGTAAGGATGGAGTGACATCTAGAGTATAAACCATGGCCGCAACTATTCGGTGGAATGGTGAGATGGTTGCACAATTAAGTAGCCTGTGCGTTTAACCTTTTGTTGCAAATTGCACATTCCATCGCATGCCTTCTGTTGTAGCACAATTTACCTTTTGCTGCGAACCCCTTCCCCTTCTCTATTGCCTTCTACCTCGCTCATTGCCCACCTTTGCTTTTGGTTATTCATGTCTCCTCCTCCTAATTCCCTCCTTTTCTACTATTCAGCTCCTACTCCTGTTGGTTGGGGCCCAAGCTTGTTGGACCAGCCAGAGGTTTCCCCCTGCCCCCGCTTAGCCTTGTCATTGTTGATGGGTTTGCAGGCCAGTAAATTTTCTGCCATTTGGCCTCCCTCCCTTTCCTTGGTTTCCATTTTCCCTTTTCTCCAGGCTCATTCTCAGCTTGGCAATATGTGAAGGAAAATCTCCTCCACCAGTTGCTAAAAATCCTGTAATATCTACCAGTGATTGGAGAATCCTTAATTGCACAGTGGACCTTATGCCTTCGAGCGTATCAAAGTTTATTCGGTCTCGCTTGTTGAATTATGGTTGGAGTATCCTTAATTGCACAGTGGACCTCATGCCTTCGAGCGTATCAAAGTTTATTCAGTCTTGCTTATTGAATTATATGCACTATATCCTGTTGGTATTCAATCATATGTGCTATATCCAGTCCTAATAATAATATTAGGCTTATGACCTTAATGTGCACCTCATACAAAGAATTGTTTATTCTTAAATAGTGTCAAGCTTATAACCTTAATGTGCACCTTATACAAAGAGTTGTTTATTCATAAATAGTGTCATACTCTATTGTTGTTCCTTTTCCCTAATTGGTGTCTTGAATTGGGTTAGTTTAGTTGTTAAGAATATTTTTCAGGGTCATGTATACCAAGATAACCAATAAGGTGTTCACAATAGCCATACAAATGTAACCTTCCAATGTAACCTTCCACGTATATATCCGGAAAATAAAGGTATTTATAATATCCATACAAATACAAGGTGACCAAGACCTCATTCACACTATACATGCATGTACCAAAAATCGGGATCATTAGCACAATGTCTACCTATTTGGCAAGATAATTGGGGTCTTTACAACCCCTCCCCCTTAGGGGAACACCGTCCTCTGTGTTCTATGACCATAAACAAAATATGATAAAAACAAACACCATTAGATTCATCTTGTCGAGATGATTCTGGTAATATAAAAATTCGCCTCAAGCAGGTTCCATAACCATATGATATGGCACTACACTTAGTTAAAATGCACTCATTATTGGGCTTGTCAAGAAGGCAATGTTTAAATTGGTCTTCAAGACACAAGGTGAGATGATCATGCATGGTTATTGTGACCTATGTAGACTGTAAAAGACTGGACCATAACAGGCATATTTGAATTGGAAGGGAATGCTTAGAGCTTCTTGACATCACCGTATACTGTTAGATGGAAACTTGCAATGTATCTCCAATTGGGCAAGCGTCACACATTTTATATGTTTGGTCATTTGACTCCAGTTGTCTGTAGGTATAGACAAATATGTCTAGTATCTGTCCAGTTTGCCCTGCAAGCTATGAATCCATTAAAGTATATCTTTGCATATGTTCTACTGATGGGTGGATACACTCAATTGCACCATCTGATGTCAGTCCCTTTGATTGAACTTTATGTATTAATTTGACTGTTGGATATCTAGCCTGCCTATTGAAAAGGCAGTAGCTTGTAGCAACTTTTGATTAATGTTATGGGTGGTTCATGACAGTCATACCCGGCTCAGGATCTATTATGCGCATATCCTATGGTAATATTAAAGCACGACAGCACCTACATCACCCTTGAGGAAAGGGAAGCTTCTAAAGCGCTGACCATTTTAAGCATTTTAAAATCAGGTTAATTGAGCTGTCATATTAATCTGTCATAATCAACGAGAAAACAATATTGGTATAGATTGATATTAACTTCACAGCCTTGCACTTACCATCATATATTTGCGGGCTTAAGAAAGTTGGGGAAACTATGCTAGGGTTGGTACTTTGCCATCTTAAAGTGAAGGAAGAAGTACCTGAGCAGCATTGGTGATTGTTCCTAATTCCACTTGGCATTTTACCTAGTGGAGAACTTGCACTCACTGTGAGAGATCGAGTGGCTATACTTCCAACCTGTTGTTTCCTGCAAATCTGAGTCAAAGCCTCTAACCGTTCTGGGTGCTCGTACCTACACTCTCACACTCCAAAAACTGGTGCAACATGGAGTATTACCATGAGATCTTCATGGTCCAAACGGTCTCTGTTTCATAAGGGTTCTTTGATCTTGGAGTCTAGGACTGCTTCCTCCTCTAATGTCTAACCTTTTGAGGGTTACTTGACATTCTCCAGTGTCACCTCACCAGTTTCTATCCACCCAAACCATAATCCATGTAACGTCCATAGGGACATATTTGGAGATCATTTGTAGGTCTCTAAGGTAGACCCTACTTCTGTTGTTGAGGTGTACTAGACCCTTTTGGTCTTTGATGTCGAAGTCACATTCCAGATTTGAGAGAAGATGGCTGAACCTCAGAAGCCAGTGTGGTCATCTAATTACTCCAATGATTTTACCTTTATGTTTGGACAGTTATTTGAGTTTCTAGAGAGTTGCAATGGGGTAGCACTCTTCACATTAACTCAACTTTGTGGTCTTCTGGCAAGAAGGTTTATTACCTTTATGGATGAACTCTACAACCACTATTGTTGCCTCATATGTATTACAGCTTCATCTATTAATGACCTATTTCTGGGTGCAGATGAAGGAACACTATAACTTGGAGAACTTTTAGTTTTCAAAGGAGGCATCCCACAATTAGAGGCTTTGTTCAACATGAAGAAGCATGGCAGCCTACATATATTTCATGAGCCTTTTTTGTTGGAGATATTTAAGGATGTCAGAGGGTCACTAGTCCAAGACAAGGACTCCCAGTTTTCATTGATTTGATCCTTCCTCAAATTTTGGATTTTTAAATTGTCAGGCATATTTTGTTATTATTAGTTGGAGGAGAAAGTGCATCGAAATCTACTTTTGGTTGTTTCTGGGAAAATTGGTTGAGGAGATTGAGAAGTGGTATATTTTATTGTTTTGCCTTGGTGCAAATTGTGGATCTGGAAGTCAACGTGAAGAAGCATAGTAGTTAGCACAAGCTCAGAAAGAAAGCTTGCTCAAATAACAATTAATGCTACCATAATGTACATGTTGTCTTTCAAGAAGCTATGAATATTGAGTATTTACAGAAGATGCCACATGTTTTTGTGTCCATGAAACAATATGAACAATCAGTTTAGAGTTTAATGACATTGGAAATTTTTGTGTTTCCTTAATGAATCTATTTTAAACACGTACTAGGTTCTCAAGATTCATGGAGATAAGGGACTTTAACCTTATTTCTGACTCAACCTACAACTGCTATTTGCATATGCAATATTTTGATAATGCATTGGACCTATTTCTCCATAGCTTGTCAAAACTGGAATAGGATGTATCTTGGTATTGGCATTTCATGCTACCAAATAGGGAAAATTGTAATGATCAAGCTGCACTATCCAAAGCCAATGGTATGGATCCTTTGAAATACAAGGTTGTGGCTTCTTATACACTGGTTGGTTTAGCCACCAAGAGGACATGTGAAGTCTGTATTGCATTCCAGCGTGCATTGAAGACTTATGCCAACTACTCTTTAAAGGATTTACAATTCCTCTGCACCAAAGGGTTGACATATGTCTCCCTCTCATTTCCTGCCTTCCTGAGTTATCACCTTCTGATTGCAGTCCTATTCTATTGAATACATAAACTACATAAAAACATCCAGTCATATGGACAGATGTGTTTGGGTGTTCTTAGAGTTCTACCCGTAGTACTATCTTTTCCTTTCGGTTCCACACCTTTTCTACAGAAGTTATTTCTCAGCTTATATCACTGCCGTTGAGAAATATTTCTCTCTTTAACAGAAATGCATAAAGAATCCAAACCAACAAATCTTGGCAGTGTTTCACATGCAGGGCTGAATGTTAGTTTTGTGACTAGTTCCTCACAGGGATTTTGTCACACACACAATTTTACATGACATCATCTAGGCATTACAAAAGCATAATACTGATGGCCATGTCTCAACTGTAGGAGCAATCCCATCACATATCATACCTCATACCTCATTAGCATCAATTCAACTCCAATAGAACAAACATGAAATTCATTATACATGTCAATGTAGGGCTAAGGATGTCATACGTAGTGACTGCAACTTGGATACATCCCTGAACCTCCTTTACATATCTTTATTCAGTTTGTAATTTGTAATTTATCGTTGGTGACTCAGACCACGATGATTATTCACCTAATTGTATTCCATGTTTCTCCATCTCTGAGAGTTGGTCAAAGATGGTCATTCTCTTAATTCTAGGGTTACACCTTTAGTTGTCATTTCTTTCGCAATAGAGCCCATTAGGTCCAAGTTTTGAATTTGGCAGCTATGATACCACTTGTAACATACCCCCTTGAGGTGTAACATGCCTCCTTGGAAAATTTTCATTTTTCATTCTAATTTTTTGGTGTATATATATATATTGTTTTTGTTTTTGTTTTTTCTCTCATTCTGAGTGTATTAAATGGCTTAATTCCCTCCTTCAGGTAGGTACCCTTCTATGCCTGGGGTGCTCATCTGGTACCACCATTCCTTGAGCGATTAGGTACGTTACCAATTCTAGGTCTGTGGAGACCGAGCTAATGGGCCAATTCCATGGTACTGACAGACCATGTTGATAAGAGGAGATTGTTTTGATATGAGAAGGTTCTAGCCATTATACTTGCAATTCATTTTATAAGATCTCATCGAAACTACCCCCATTCTGTGGTGATGGCTCTATTTGCTAAGAGCAGAATCCTTCTTGTGGTAGCCTGGCTTTAGAAGATCGATTAGGATGGTAGTGGAGTCAGTTTGTTTGTAATTGTAAGTTTCTAACAACCACATTGTGGCCTGACTAATGATCAACCCACTTCCTTTATCTGAAGATTGTATGCTTCAGATTTTACTTTAAATACATTACTGATATAAGCTCCGGATTGATGCAGACATCGTTAGTCAATTGCCTTACCTCGTTCTTAGGAACTGCATACACAATATTAGTGCACCAGATTCTGGACTTCACGAGATATCTGTGGTCTTTAGACTGTTGAATGTAATAGCCAATCGTCTCCTTTGGGCTCCAGTGCACCACGTGAAAATTCCTCCCGTCATAATGAATTTGCTGGGCTAATTCTACCTTTAACTGTATCCAAAATCTAGAATCTCATGCACCCAAGGCCTTGCAGACAGCTCACACATAGCCTTCATTATTGTACTAGGACTGTAACGAGGTCTGAAATTCATATAACCAAACAAGTGTTGCAGGCAGTTCATATGTACTTCAGATTCACTCATTATCATTATGTAAACATAATGCATCCCACGGATAGTCAAATATTAACATTTAAATGTAACTGAGGGCATAGAGAAGTAGAACTTAACTGGAGGCCAGGATCGGTGGTGCAATACATGTTACATTATTTGATTTCTACCCAACTAAGCCTCTCATATGTCCATTCCAGACATATAATGCACAATATTCAGATACCACTATTAAGCTTAATGTGTTCAGATTAGGGTTACAAGGACCCATGAGCATTAATCATAACTCGTAAGGACCAATTCCTCATGTACTCATTGTATCACGAAAAGTGTCTCTTGATCCATTCCCCATTAAAATTAGCCATAATAATCAATTTCTTGCTCATTGCAACAAGGAAATTGTCTAGAATATAAAGCTATTGAATGTGACTCCTCTCTCATGAGCATTGGTCATAGTGACCAACTGCTTATGTGCTCATTGCATGAGGCGAGAGGTGAAGAAGTGGCATTGCATGCAGTGAAATAAAATCACATGGTATCAATTGTCACTTATGAGACTTATACCTAGTAACCCTTTTAAGGCTTCTTTGCTCAAGGCACATTTAACCATGCAGGTTTTTATTTTTTTATTTTGTTTTAATCCATGTTCAAGCCTACTTGGTATTTTGTCCCAATCCCACTTGCAAAAATGGTAGCAAGTGTTGTGCATTAGGAATTATTCGTTCAGAGTTAACTACTCTTTATTTAAGTTAATATATTTTTATTGTTCAACATCAGTAGGTGGCAATATCAACAGTATACAGTTGGTACTAGCAAGTGTATTCAGTTTGAAAGTGAAGTTGGATTTCCATCACTATTCTACATTGAATGGTATTGTGTAAATGCTAATAGTGGCGGAAAGCTAGTCCTTATCTAAGATAGAAGGGTTGGTTCTTAAAGGTCTTGCACAATCTACGTAACAAAAATTCAGCCCCCATATGCAATCATACCCAACCAGCCTCAAACACTGTGTCCTGTCCAAGGTTAAAGTAACTATAATGCCCAAGTCATGCAATGTCAACGTATGGAGTATTATACTCTTAGATTGCAGCAGTATTCCATGACAAACAACTAGCCCCAAATATTATAGAGGGACAACATCTGTTAGAATTTTGGGCCATCATACCTATGACAGGGCCATGCAATTTGATAATTACGGGAATTGTGCAATGTCTCTCTTATCCTTGTAAGAAGGTTAGGTATAGTTACCATCCACCCCCTACTCAGAACTAGCTTCTTTATTCATATGTAGACCCACAAATGACAGTTGCACAAGGGGGGCTTGGTAATGCAAGGAATCTCCAGGAACAAATTTATGCTAAGTCGCAGACATATCATATGGCAACATAGCTAATATAGGGAAATGCCAGGAACTGGGCTATAACAGACCACAACTATTAATATATATCAATTTGTGCATAAAACAAGCGATGTCACCTTAGATGGCTTGGAAGCAATAAGTTATGTCTGAAGCAACTAGGGAAGCTTCACCCTCACATTGTTAGGTCTTTAAAAGTGCTAGATACATGGAGATCCAGTCTTAAGGAGGTCTGCATGTTATTTGTTAAGGCATGTATGCCCTCCAACATTTATAACATACCACATTTGGTTTGAAGCAACTAGGGAAGCTTCACCCTGACATTGTGAGGTCTTTCAAAGTGCTAGACACCTGGAGATCCAGTCTCAAGGAGGTCTGCATGTTATTTGTTAAGGCATGTGTGCCCTCCAAAATTTATAATATACCACATTTGGTTTGGTCAGACATTCTTGATTAACATGAGTGTCTATACAACAATGTAATCTTGTGTCTTGGAACAATTAGGTATATTAGGAATAACACAGGAGCACTTGGGGCAACCCAAACAATAAAAACACTTAGCAAGGTGTGACTTGGACCGGGCATTGGGATCAGATTCATGATTTTCCTCCCAACCATTGGCAGGCTGCTAATAATGCATCTGCCACCTCCTAGCATGTGAAACTTGCCCCCATGTCCAGACCTCCAGGGGTTTCATAGGTCTAATTCGACCTCCCCCCTCATGGCAAAATGTACTTTGTTGCAGGCTGGTCCAAGGACTCCAGAGGCAACCACCTCCACTCACCAACCAGTGAGGGGTTCCAGAGGTGAAAATCTCCACCCTCACTCAGATTCAAGGAATCTCAAAGTAATACACCTCCACCCAACAGCTAGTGAGGGGCTCCAGAGGTGAGAAACTCCACCCTCACTCAGTTTTGGGATTCCAAAGGCTTACCTCCACCCTGTGTTTGCTACTTTAGTAGCTCCACCCAATGTAGGGAATCCATAGTCTACTGTAGTTTGAGTACCTATCGAGGAAGCTAGTCCAGTGTAGCCAGAGGTCTGCAATCTCCACCCACTAGTCATTAAGGGATTTCAAAGGAAAAATCCTCCACCCACTTCTGCAACAATGACTAACAACTGCTTTCTAATGCCCTTCAAGTAATGCTCTTCCAATGATGCATCTACACCTATTGCGATCGAAGACCAAGTATTCCATGAGGTTTAAGCCTCATCTCCAGTTTGAAGTCTCTTGCAACTTTCATAATCATTTCCATAATACTATTAAAGTCTCCGACATTCTATATGTTTGTAATATGTCCATATATTACACAAGTTCAAAAATACACAAAGCATTGTATAAATTAGGGAATATGCATTTCTGATGGTTTTAATAAATCCAGGTATTAAGTTCAGTTGTTTTAGCTTGACCAACTATCAATTCAATGAACCCTTATTTGTTAGTAGCATGAACTGAACATTCCATAAGAATTACGCAAAAGAAGCAGCTAAGAGAAATGAGTCACACCCTTTTCAGTATGACAACATTTCAATAAGAAGACAGAGGAATAACACGATGAAGCTAGGTGACCACAATCTAGGAATCGAGAGCATACCGTGGTTGCAGTAAGGATGGAGTGACGTCTGGAGTACAAACCCTGGTCGCAACTATTGGGCAGAAGGGTGAGATGACTACACAATTAAGTAGCCTGTGCGTTTAACCTTTTGTTGTAAACTGCATATTCCATCGCATGCCATCTATTGTAGCATGTTTTACCTTATGTTGCAAATCCCTTCCCCTCCTTCTCCACTGCCTTCTACCTCTTTTTCATTGCCCACCTTTGCTTCTGGTTATTCGTTCCTCCTCCTCCCGATTCCCTCCTTTTCTACTATTCAACTCCTATTCCCAGTAGTTAGGACCCAGCCTTGTTGGACCAGGCAGAGGTTTCCCCCTGCCCCCGCTTAGCCCTGTCACTGTTGATGGGTTTGCAGGCCAGTAAATTTTCTGCCATTTGGCCTCCCTCCCTTTCCTTGCTTGCCATTTTCCCTTTTCTCCAGGCTCGTTCTCGGCTTGGCAATATGTGAAGGAAAATCTCCTCCACCAGTTGCTAACAATCCTGTAATATTTGTCGGTGGTTGGAGAATCATCTTTAACTGCATAGTGAACCTCATGCCTGCAAGCATATCAAAATTTATTTAGTCTCGCTTGTTGAATTATATGCACTATATCTGGTTGGTGTTGAACCATATGTGCTATATCCAATCCTAATAATAAAATTAGGCTTATAACCTTAATGTGCACCTCATACAAAGAATTGTTTATTGATAAATAGTGTCACACTCTACCATTGTTCCTTTCCCTAATTGGTGTCTTGAATTGGGTTAGTTTAGTTCTAAGTTGCAGGAAACGTTGGAGAAGGGTCTGTTTCCGGTCGGAAACGAAACGGAAACGAGGAAACTTGTACTGTACGGCTTGGAAACGCATTTCCGGCCGGACTGGTCCATTTCTCCAGGAGGAAATGTGGCCACTACGTCCGGAAACGAGTTTCTAGGCTATATGGAGTTTCCTCTTCTAACTTGACTTTTTCTTGTATTTTTGTTTTATTTTTTCGCTTCTAATATTTTATTGGGCGACTAAAATATCTTCTAGATGTTTCTAGATGCCTCTCAAGTTATAAAAAAGAGGATTTTTTTGAGTGGGGCAGCCTAATGTTCAAGCCTATGGCCCTAGTGTTGATATGCAGTTCATGGTAACTTTAAATTCTTAAAGTAAAAGTGACATTCTCCTTTTATTTTTCATTTTCATCATTTTACTTAAATTTTTAACATTACCATGAAATGACTCCGGATGTTTGAGAGTGGTTTCGCCCTCATTGGATTTCCTACGGAGAAAGTAGAATTTTAGATCTCACTCAAAATCCAGTAGACTTATCTATTTTTCAGGATTTCAGGATTGGGGGGATTGCAATGTTTCCATTGGATTTTGTCATGTACTAGGGTATGGAACTTGTATTTAATCAAGAGAACCAAGCCCTCTATGCAGGGGAGACTCCCAATAATCAAGAGCACTAAGGTCGTTCGACTATGTAGGAGGAGACTTCCAATCAAGCATGAGACAAGAAATTAGAAATTTCTTGTGGCTGATTTTGGATATTGTTATTTTCATTATGTGATCATTCATGAGTAAATGTGATGTAAATTTAGAGACTTATAGTTTATGCATTGAAAATTGACAATTTAATCATAATGTAATAAATTAGAATGTGTCATATATGCTTTATGATTGCACACATTTCTTAAATGTCCTAATATATATATATATATAGATAGATATATATCTATATTGTGTTTCCCTGTTTCCAAAATTTGGGGGGGTCACGTTTCGTACCCGTGCCCGTTTCGGAAACTCGTACTCGTTTTCCCATTTTGTGAAACTTAGGTTTAGTTGTTAAGAATATTTTTCAGCGTCATGTATACCATGACAACTAATAAGGTGTTCACAATAACCATACGAATTTAACCTTCCACGTGTATACTAGGATAATAAAGGTATTTATAATATCCATACAAATACAAGGTGACCAAGACCTCATTGGGTACCCGTTTCCCCATTTCGTGCAACTTAGGTTTAGTTGTTAAGAATATTTTTCAGGGTCATGTATACCATGACAACTAATAAGGTTTTCACAATAACCGTACGAATGTAACCTTCCACGTGTATACTAGGATAATAAAGGTATTTATAATATCCATATAAATACAAGGTGACCAAGACCTCATTCACACTATATACATGCATGTACGAAAACCGAGATCATTAGCACAATGTCTACCTACTTGGGAAGACAATCGGGGTCATTACATGTGTGTTGAGGTGCAAAAATGAGGACATATGTTATTATATTTATAGTGGTTGACGTGGTGTGAAAATACATGTTTATTCATCACAGGGCCGACTTGAAGAGGGGTGCACCTAATAACCGGGGTCATTACATGTGCGTTGAGGTACCTGTTGTCACACAGATTGACACGACAACGCTCAGACCGGGGGCTGTCACTCTGATCCCCGATCCCTCCGTTTAAGCCTGTCTCCCGCGGCTAAGGGGGGTAGACCCTGTGAGATGATGAAGACCAACTGTCGACCAGTTGGTTGGGAGACACGAGACACGATTTAAGATAAGCACTAAAAATGATTGGATTAGCAGACCAGTGCCTTAAGAGACTGTCATTAAAATGATTGCTTGTTAAATGATATAGGGACATAAACTGTGACCAGCGACCATTTGTCATCAGTGAAATCACATGACCAAAACGATATCCAGCAACTGAAGATTTTAAAAGGTGAATGCTTCGGACCACCACGGGAATCGTAAACCATTAACTGGATATTGATTTCGTATCTTGACTTGAGAACTTCAAAACTCAGCGCGAAAGATAAAGCATGAAAACCACTGAATCTGGCAAAAATTAATTTTCCACGAAATTTTTATATTTTCTGACAAAATTAAAACAAAAATTAAAAATTAATCCTAAACCCTAAAGGAATTTTTATTTTTTTTTTAATCTGATTTTCATTTATATATTTTTTATGATTTTTTAATTATTTTAAAACAAATAAAACAAAATTTATTTTTAATCTAACTAATCCTAAAAAATAAAATCTCAAACCCTAACTTTAAACTTTTTACTTTTTTTTTTTTTTTTAATTTTTTAATTTTTTTATTTATTTTTTTTATTATTATTTAGATAAAATGAAACCAAAATTTTATTTTTATTTTTTTTTTTAATAAAAAGAAACAAACTATAAAAATAAAAAATTAAATCTAAATCAAATATATATACATAACATAAAAAACTAGAAATCAAAAATCAAAACCCTTTTTTGTATTTTATATATATATATATATATATATATATATATATATATAATATAGATTTTTAAACATTTTAAAACAAAATCAAACAAAATTTATTTAAATTCTAAACTAATCTAACCAAATATTAACAACCTAAACTTCTAAAGTTATAACAAAAATTAAAAAAAAAAGAAAAAAAAGAAATCAGAAACTATGAACCATAACACCTACGCTCTATCAGAAACAAGACCTACGCATACCCATACCTACGCATACCCCGACTGAAAACGATTAATGAATGCCACACGACATTGCCAGACTCAATGCATGCAATAAAAGAAATGACAAGCTCACCTGTGAACGACTAAGCTCACTTGGAACGCAGGCAGCTAAGGATCGAACGCCAGTAGCTAAGGAACGGCTTCAGTGTTCTGAAAATGCACTTACGCTGCTGAAGATTTACCTGGCTCGATAAACTGCTGGAAATTTCCTGTCAGTGCTTCATTTAAATCATGATCTCACTGTGGTTTTGTCGTGTTTGCAGTGTTGGGTTCCACGGCAATGGTGGAAGGACACAACTAACCGAAGGTTCTTGCAGGCAAGCTCGATGGCTCAGGAATGGACGCGACTGGACGGCGGAAGGTTTACACACAGGTCATTCGACCCCTCTACGCACGCCACAAACCCAGAAACTACTTCTCGTCTGCATAAAAAAAAATGACTGTGTTCACTTGCGTTCACCCATGATCTGCTGCATTAGCACTGTGTGTTTGTGGATCTGACAGCAAAAAATTTCGTTTTTTTTTTTTTTTGTTTGAATGTGCTTTGCAGACGGGCTATGAGGACGACGGCAGACAGCGTTTGAGCATACAATGGAAGACGGACGCAGCACGCGGGCCAGGATGGCAGACAGAGGCAACACTGCTATACCAAACTCTGAAGTCCGCCCCTATGTATACGTATTTACCATTGACCATTCGTTTTGCTGTTGCAGATGGAGATCGATTGCAGGTTGAGAAGGAGTTTCCAGTCTTTTTAATGGCGCAGGTCCTTGGACGGCAGAGGAAAACGAGTTTTCGACTGATGCCCACGCTCAAATCAAACTCAGCTGGATTGGAAAAATCAATCTTTGTTTCCTGTTGAAAACCCTGCAACCTGGGACATAAAATCACCCAAAAATGATGTGCATAAAACGAAAATAAAAACCCTAGAACAGTTAATAATTTACAAACTTTGTGGCCCCTTAATAGCCAGATTAGGCAGTAAGCACGTAAATATTTTAAAGAGATAAAGATTTTTAGATTTTCACTGTGAAGAACTTCAGAAAAATCTCTCATGCAAATTAAAAATAAACCGAATGATAGACCCAGGATCAAATCCAACTGGGCTCAGCAAAAAACGCTTGTGGGAGTTGGCTGGTTCAGCCAAGAACTTCCCCGAACGCCCACAAAATCCCTTCAGAAAATGTTTTCTGCACAGCTCAAACAACCATCAGTAAAGAGGGTAAAAAATGCTGCTAGATCTCAGGGAGTAATGGAGATACCTGCCATTACTTCAGAAACCCTAACAGCACCCAAACCCTAGCAAGTGAGCAAGATACCTGTGCTCACAATACTCTACAAAAGCTATTATTAACAGCTGAAAATAACATATGCAGAAAACTAAACAATCTCACAGCATTCAAGAGAGTAACACCAGCAAGATATGGACCCCAAAGTCTTCTTTTATTAACCAGAGACAGATTTACAAGAGAGCTTCTTCAGTCTTTGACTCACGGATCAGATGATCTGAAATGACCTCCTAAAACCCTATATAAAGGAAATGATCCCAACGGCTAGTTCGAGTGATCCATGTTGAAATGATCTCCACCGTTGATGAGGATCAAGACATCTCTTGATCTCATCCGTCGATTTAAAATATTATTAATTTATTATTTTTTAAA
>APFE031027761.1:0-15680 GCA_000404065.3 Pinus taeda | reverse complement strand
TTTATTATTATTTTTATTCATTTTAAAATGGATCATCGAACTAAGACCTTGGAAACATCACCTAGGACCTAGGGCTTAAGACTCATGAGGGGATTTAAAACATTTTTCGACCCTCAGGACACATTACATCATGACTTTAACCATTTACATCTCAAGGGAGAAAAACCCTTTTAACATAGACCCTCACAAAACGCCCAATTCTGCGACACAACTATAATCTAGCAGATCAACACACTAGGATTCTCCTAAAATTCCAATGACAAAATCTATCCCGGCTTTGGGGTCACGTTTGAAGGAAAACTCTTCCGATCCGTGGATCGGTGAGACGAAAAACCTCCCGGGACATAGATTATCATGGGAAAGTTAGGTCCACCTAGGCAATTTTCAACACGACTCACATCTGCTAGGATTATTTACAATTAATACATGCAGACTGGGTTTACAATTAGATTGATCGAAATGCTGATGACTGCAAGATGGCACGGACACGCTGATCAGGTGCTGCCCCTTTTTCCAAAAAAAAAGGGGGTGTACTGCATGGGTAGTTGACCGGTAGAGGTCAACAGTACCAAAATGAGGACATATATTATATTTATAGTGGTTGACGTGGGGTGAAAATACATGTTTATTCATCATAGAGCTGACTTGAAGAGGGGCACACTTGGATCGACTTGAAAATGAGGCACTTATAGGTGAATAAAAATTCTGAATTTTGAGGTGAAGAAGAATGCCATCAAGGGTGATCCAATGGAGGGATGATCCATTAAAGGAGGGGCTTTAGGATGTGGAATTAGCCCCTAGTTTCACTCTTTAACACCTTGTGAGAGGCCTCACAAGGCAAGAGTCAGACTAGGACACAACAATGAGGTGGATGCCACTGTGACTTTAGCACTCCATCTCTTGCTCTTTTGTGGAATTTCACCACATGAGAGGCTTCCCAGTATAGATCAGCGAAGGGTATTCTAGGTTGATATGATCATATAGATCAGCGAAGGGTATTATAGGTTGATATGATCATATATATCAACGAAGGGTATTCTAGGTTGATATGATCATAAGAGGCTTGATCAACATACTTCTCACTTGGAACAAGGCACACTTCCTTATAATAAGGAACAATGTACCTATGAAGAAGCCTATGAGGTCTTGTAGCGTAGGGTTTCATGATGTAGCTAAAAAATGGTACATTTAAGCATACAAGCATAGGGAAAAGGTTTTCTTTAGGACATATGATCAACCAATGGAGTGAAAAACCTTCAAATCACCCTAAGTTGAAGCCTTTGTGTAGGATTTGGGTTTTATAAGGCCTTAAATAACTTAGGGTTGATGATGTCAGCCTTATATTTACCATGCAATATGTTGGATTTTGAGTTTGTTAGGTATAACAAGGTAGGAGAGTGCTAAATCAACTCCAACATTTCAATACTTCAAACCCTAGTTGAATTCATCTTAAACCCTAGCCCTAGAGGCTTGCCTTCAAGGTCCAAAAATTGAGAAAAAGAGGGAAAAGATAAGGTTTTAGAGTTTTTGATCATCAACAGGGTTGCAAGTGCCTTATCCCTACTTGTGTGATGGAGTCTTAGGGACTTTAACCATGATATCAAATTTTTGAATGGAGTAAGGGAGGAAACCCTAGTTTTCACTTCCTAACCCTAGCTATCATTTTATGATGGGAGAAATTCACTAGAAAAAGGCTCTCCAGTAGGTTTTCGAGGGAGCTCAATGATACAATATTAAGCTTGCAATAATTACCAAAAATTTCATGTAGACATATGCATTTAGAGAAGGAAAATAGAAACCCCAGCAACATTCCATTACATGCATAACCATAAAATATATTCAAGAAAAATACTCACAACATATCCAAAGAATACTATTTATTTTTTGTAAATCGAAAATATTTTAATTATGGCAAAAAGCTCCATTGTGGTTTACAACTTTTCAAAATTTGGCCAGCCTACTGGATTTATTGGTTGGCAGTTGAGTTGCCAGGATTTTTAGAGTAGCCAAAAAAAGACTAAGAAAGCCAAAACAAGTGAGTACCAAGGAACCAGAAAACCATCAAAATATTCATACAACGTCTAACCATTAGGAATCCAAAGAAGTGACCAACACAAGGTTTGTCGGACTAGAACCTGGGGGTGGTAGCTTCAGAAATTTACATTGAATGTGCTTCTCCATGTGTTCCAAGTGGGCGTCTAGACGGGTTAGACGAGCCTCCAATCGTGCCAAGCTATCCTGCATCCTCCACTGGTTCCCTTGTAAATCATTGAGGAAGGAACATCTTGTTGTGATCATCTTATTTTTCCTTGACGACATCCCCCAACAATGTTTTAACTTGCCAATGTAGGGTAACTGAATGGATATATTGTTGATTTGTGTAGCTTGGGAGGTACTCCAAGTCCCAGGGTTCATGGTTTGGAGGAAAAAGCGCCACAAGGGTAGCTTGTGGGCTTGAAACCCAAGTATGGAGTTTTGGCACCCATCATGTTTTGGGGCAAAACCATGATGGATTCACAGCATGTGACGGAGAGGATGATAGTGCTCAGAAAGATGATTCCAATGCATTGAAAATTGTCTGAATCAGAGTTGTCGTTAGAGAGAGATGAACTTTTGAAGTGACATAGTTAATATTGGATTTTCAAATAGGTCGACTTGAAGAAAATTCCAAATAGACGTGTCTCTTCATGTGATTCGTTGGAGGCCTTAAAGGCTATATATTGAGGACGGATTGGAGTCATTATATCATCCAAGATTGGGCAATATACCTTTGAAATTACGGGAAGTCTAAGCCGCAACAAGGAAAAACTAAGGACAACATGGAAGAGGGCAAAAAGAAAAATGTATTTATGCGATTGGGTTGCAGTAGCTGTAGGGACAACATGGTACATTTGAAGGGCCCTTTGGCTTATTTCAAAGGCTGGAAGCTGGGCATATTAAGCTGCAACACTAAGGGTAAAGAACAATGAAGTTGGTGACTATGTTAGGGCACAAACAAGCTGTAGTGGAGGCCAAAGTGCAGAAAAGGATGTTGTTGCAGCAAGGATTGCAGATGGTTTAGGGTGGCCTGTGGATCGTTTCAAGGAGGAGAAAAGGGCTGTGTGGTAGGCCACAGACCATACCACAGCAACAAATTACGTGGAAGCCTTCTAAGGGCTGGTCTTAAGCCCTGTCTCACAGCGTAAAGGAGGAGAGTCTCCCCAGTCTAGACCGCAGTCATTTTGAGGTTGCTTGCTGATTTGCATAAAGGGTTGAGGGCTGGAAAGTTTGCACTAACTAGTGCAACATGGTGTAGTAGCAACATTTGTGAGGTGTATTGGGTCACAGTTTGGTGACCATAATTGGATTAGACTTGTTATATCATGTTGGAGCCAATTGTATGACATTGTGAGGTGAGGAAAAGTCATATTAGGTGCAGATCTGGCAGTGACGAGATTGGGTGCCATAGGATTGTTGGAGGGCAGCATGTTGGCTACCCAAAGTAGCCCTAGATGAGCTATCTTGAAGGACGAAGAGAAATTGAAGGTTGGGTGAAGGACTGTGCCAAAGTGCAACACTTTGATGGACTAAAGTTGTTGCTAGCGTGGCAGATTGGAGCTCGGGAATTAGGCCTACCCAGAGTGCAGTTGATGAGTCCTTGTTCATTGTAGCAGACATGACTTGCAGCAGTGATAAAAGGCAGCCCTCTTGGAGTCTCGATGTGTAGATGCCTTGATGGACTAAGGCACTACTGGTGAGTAATATGGGAGCAAAGGACCGACAAGACAAGATATGACATAGAAGTTGCCCATCAAAGTTTGTCATTATATCTTGTAAACCATAGACTGTTGTATTACTCAATTTTTTTAATATAACGAAGATTGAGATTGTACATATTGTACTATTTTGTTTAAAGCTGTGTATATTGTGCATATGTGATTTACTGCTTTATATTTCTGCTGTGCAAAGTAGTTTATGGTTGAGATTCTTGTTTTGGTAGCGTCAGTGATTTTAAGACTCTAACCTAGACCCAAGGTCGTGGAAATTCAACATATATTGGATTCTCCTCCCCTTAGCGTTTTCTAGGTTAGGGAGCTATTGAGAGACTTCTTTGATAATATCATAATTTGAAAAATACTGGTGCTCCTGGTGCACATTCCTCTCCAACTTTCTAATGTAAGATTGAGTGCTTAGTGAGGTTATGTTCCTATATGCAGTTGCGGCCTCTTGGGCTTGAATCTAAATTTGTGACTTTTGGGCTGAATGTGACTAAATTTCCCATATTCCCCCCTCCCTTGGTGACTATGGCCTTGTTGCCTAGACATTTTGAGCCATGTAGTTGACCCAACTTGATAATTATCCGGGAGGTCCTAGCGCTACTACCTCAGACTGTCCCACCACTCGAGCTCCGTAGGAGCTACCCAAGGATTGTTGGAAAATCGATTAGGGCCACATTTAATTCATTTTTCCATACATGACATTTACTTGTGATGTTAAGTTCTTCTTCTTCTTTAATATGCTTATGTTCTTATCATCAAATAAATGCCAAAACAAGATCACAACCACACAATGAACACAAGATATAGGCCCCAAGCTAGGGCAAAACCTCTCCAAGGGGAAAACCCAAAAAGGACTTCTGTTCTTATAGAATCAACTTCAAAGGCGACTTCCAAGACCAAACCCTAGACCAAGGCTGCCACCAAGAACCAAGCCAACCAGCCAATCTTCCAAGATAAGATCTCCAAGCAAATTAGAGCTCTTCCCTTCTTTCGTCCTCCCCAAGATATCATGTAGCACTTGTTGCAATTTGAGACCTGAGGTAACCCTAGACTTCTTAGGGTACTCGCATGTGTAAGCAACAGATAGCAAGATTTGAGACCTTCACATTCCTTCTAGGGATTCCTTCTCCTTTTCTAGCCTTCTCTCTTGTCTTCTAGGACTCTCGCATTCCTTCTCCATTACAGATCGAACCCAAGAAGATACTTGATTGATGTGTGTCAATAGGTCAAATGCCTTCCTTTATATAACCTTTCCTATGGCTTGAATAGCCCTCACAAGGATGACTTGGTGTTGGCATTATGGCATAAGTTTGATGCTATGGCTCTGGTGTTGTCCTTGATGGCAACTCACCTTGGTGACAGATCTCAGTTCAGGCACTCAGAAAGAAGAAAAAGACATATACACAGGTTCATCTAGACGAAGACGCGTATACATGCGGGTTATATGTTACAAAAGCGCGTATATGTTGGGGATCTTACTCTTGGTCCATGGTAGTTAGTTCTTGGTATTTGAATCTACGGTTTTGGACCATGGTGTCTCGTTAGATGTGTTGATCCCAAGTTTTGGGTTCATGGTATTGAAATGTTATGGTTTTGGACCTTGGTATTGTGGAAGGCCTAAGACTATAAAAGAGGAAGGAGATCTTGTGGAAAATGATCACCTGAATTATTATTGAATATCTGATAAAGTGGTAGATCCGGAATACTGCTAATTGGGTTATGGTACAGATCTGGATCTGAATAAAGGAGGAACCTTAGCGCAAAGAGAAGGATAAGTTCTATTGATGGGTCATAATCTTTAAGCTTGAATGTTAGTATCTTTGTATGATTTTGGTCTGTTATATGTGGCGCTTGCTTGATTTATAACACTGATAATCTGGGTTTGAATATCTGAAAGTGCGAATTATTCCATATAGATATGTACGCAGGTTCAGTGAAGCGAAGGCGCGTATACACGTTGGTTCAGTGAATGAAAACAATGTATACGTAGGTTGTTCCAAACACAGAAGCGTATGCACGCATGTTGCGGGTTATTGAAATAGCGTATATGTTTTGAGCTGCTTCTGTTTATTGCTGCTATGTTCTGGGTTCAGATTTTGGTTTCTGGTACTGTGTTTTGGGTACAGCTGTCAGAGAAGTATCTACTTGATTCAGATCTATTTGGTGAAAAGGAGTTTGGTTGTTGGAGAAATTCTTGATGATTGATTGATGTTCATGGATCTAGTCTGAAAATTTATGAAACGTGGTCCCTGGAAGAAAGAGAAGGTTGTAACCTTCTGTAGGCCAGCACCTACGTACTAGTATCTTGGCTAGTGCAAGAGCTAAGGGGGTTGTAGCTCCCTTCCAGGAGAAGCTGGAAAACGAGAGAGGGTTGTAGCTCTTTACAGGTTGTAGCCTACGTACTGGTAAAGGACTGCACCAGTACAATTGTAAAAAGAAGTTTCTAATTAAAGAGAAGATAGAGACGAATTGCAGCAGGTGGCTTTCACCCACATTGGGTTTCCACCTTATATCTTGTGTTCTTGTGTGTGACTGTCTTTCTGCTCTATTTTACTATCTCTGGTTACTGGTTATTTGACTCTGCAACACAGATTAACAATCATCATCAGAAAGATAAAGTAAATTAAAAGTTTGTCTTGTATACGCGTGTTTACTTCTGCATAATTGCGTATATACGCGGGTTTATCTAACTGAAGTAGCATATATCATTTGTTTTGAAAAAGGAATATTTATCTTAATAATACTGATTCACCCCCCCCCCTCAGTATTATTTCCAACAATTGGTATCAGAGCAGGTCCTTCAGAAGAAGCTTGATCGCTTGAAGGGAGATCTATCATTATGAGAAACTACGAGAGGGAAGCATCAATTAGGCCATCGATTTTTGATGGGACAAACTTCGTATATTGGAAGGTAAGAGTTACTGCCTATCTTCAATCTCTTGGCACAGAAGTCTGGGATATCATAGAAACAGGGTATACTTTTCCATCAGCAACTCCTACAGATCCGGCTGAGAAGAAGAAATATGAAACAAATGCAAAGGCTGTCAATACTCTATTAGGATGCCTATCTCAATCAGAATTTGTCAAGGTAATGCAGTTTAAATTCGCAAAAGAGATATGGGACAAGATAATTCTGAGCTATGAAGGAGATGACCAGGTAAAATGAGAAAAACTTCAAACCCTCAGGATTCAGTATGAAAATCTCAAGATGTATAATGATGAAAGTGTGGCTAATTATTTTCTTCGGGTAGATGAGATCGTTAATTGTATGAAAAATGTGGGTGAAGAAATAAAAGAGGCTGTTGTGGTTGAAAAAGTTCTAAGATCTTTGTCCTCTAGATTTGAATCTAAAGTTTCTGCTATAGAAGAAAAGGAGAATCTACAAAACCCTAAAATGTCAGAGCTGCACGGAATTCTAACTGCTTATGAAATGAGGAAAGGAGGTCCATCAAACAGGAGAGTAGCTGCCTTCAAAGCTTCAGGCAAAGGAGAGTACTATGAGTCAGCACACGTGTCAGAAGAAGAAGAAGAATCAAATTTTGTCAGAAATCTTCAACGGGGTAATGGAAGATTCAGAGGTAAGTTGCCTTTCAAATGCTTTGCTTGTGGAAGAGTAGGTCACTATGCTACCAAATGTCCTCATAAGGATAAGATTGACAAGGGGAAGTAACCTGTTAGATGGAACAAGAAACAGAATGCAAATAATAAAAGCTATTACACCCATGAAGATAGTGATGGACTATCAAATAGCAATGAAGATGAACAAGGTAATCACTATAAACTTTTAATGGCCTTTGAAGATGATGATTACATGGATGTTATAGATGTGGATGGTTTTTATAGCGAGATTACTAGACTCAAAACATGTTTAGAAGAAAAGGATATGATCATTGATACTCTGCAATTTCAACTTGATGAAAAAGAAAAATTTCTTGAGCAGTTAGAATGTGAAATTGTTGGCCTTAGAAAAGAAATTGAGAAAACAAAGGCCCTTAATCTTAAATTTGTTAAAGGATCTAAAACTATGGATGAGATTATCAATGTGCAGTGTTCCCCTCTAATCAAGACAGGTTTGGGGTATAATGGTGAAACATCTCAAGCTTCCACCTCCAAAATTTATCTTGATGCAGCAAAAAGAAGTGAGCAAAGACCTAATAGAAATCATCAGGGAAATTAGGGACAGTCTTCCGCAAGAATGAACAAAGACTATCAAGAAAATTGGGGGCATGCTACCTTAAGGACAAACAGAAGCTACAACGAGCCACAGGTAAAATCTTCCCAATTTTATTCAAGAATGGATGTCAGTAGAAACTACAATCTGTTGGATGATAGTCGCAGGAATTTCTTCAATGGCCAATGTTTTTCTTGCCATAATTTTTGTCACAAAGCAGCTCAATGTGTTGCTTATAAGACAATCATGACTAGAGAAGCTCCAAAACAAAGAAGTATGCCTCCAATCACGAGGAGGACCTATAACCATTTTTTTTCCCTTGAAAGTGAAATTGAATGTTCTATTTGTCATAATTTTGGTCATGAAGATTCTGAATGCAGGAGCAGGTTTTGGAAGACAACTCAGAAGGAACAAAACTCAAGTGCCAAAACATGGAGAATGAAGGAACCGAAACCAAAAAGATGTGGGATAGCTTTATATGTAGAAGGACAAGAAAATCAATGGTACATCGACAGCGGATGTTCGAAGCATATGACAGGTGATAGAGACAAACTTGAACCATATACTTATTAAGAAAAGGGAAAGAAAGTTTCTTTTGGAAATGATACCCCTGCAGCCATAAAGGGAAAAGGCATTGCTCAGTTGAAAGAGAAGGTCAAAGCTGGAAATGTTTTGTATGTTGATGGCTTGAAGCATAATCTATTGAGTGTTAGTCAGATGTGCGGTAATGGAACCGAGGTAATATTTCGATCAAATGGGCATAGTGTTCGTGATCTTGATACAGGAAGAACAATAATCAAAGGCAGAAGAACTCCAAATAATCTATACATATTTGAAGAAGGAGAACAACAATGTTATCTGAGCAAGAATGATGAACACTGGTTATGGCACCGGTGGTTGGGGCATCTAAGATTTTCAAAAATAAGGAAAGCATGCAAATACCAAGCAGTTCATGGTCTTCCAGACATCAAAATTCCAGACAAAACCATATGCAAATCATGTCAGTTTGGGAAGCAAACCAGAACTAACTTCCCTGAGAAGGAAGGATCAGTCAGCAGGCCTCTTGAGCTAGTTCATACAGATGTATGTGGTCCATTTAGGACAAGGTCACCTCGAGGAGAAGAATACTTTATATTATTCATTGACAACTTCTCCAGGATGGTTTGGTTAGGACTTATGAAGCACAAGGACGAAGCATTCGAAAAATTCCAATCCTTCAAAGCCTTGGTTGAAAATGAATTAGATTACAAAATTAAGTGCCTCAGGTCCGACAGAGGTGGGGAGTTTACCTCAAATGAATTTTTCGATTTCTGTGAAGAGCATGGAATAAGAAGGGAATTCTCTACAGCTAGGACTCAGCAAAATGGAGTGGTGGAAAGGATGAACAGAACAATCCAACAAATGGCTCGTGCTATGCTTGATGAGTCTGGAACTCCTGCAACCTTCTGGGATGAAGCTGCATATGCTGCGGTGGTTATTCTCAACAAAACAAATGTCCGAGTGAATAGCACTCAAACTCCGCATGAGCTCTGGTATGGTGAGACTCCTTCGGTAAAGCATTTCAAAATTTTTGGGAGCAAATGCTATATTAAGAATATTGATGAACAGCTTGGCAAACTTGAACCCAGAGCAGATGAAGGTATTCTCCTTGGTTATTCTCCCTACAGAAAAGCGTATGTGTTATAATAAAAGACTTGGAAGAATTGTTGACAGCATTGATGTAGTGGTTGATGAAAAAGGATACATTCCTAGGCAAGTAAATTATGAAAATATCGAAGAGGATGAAGACTACCCTAAAAATCAGACTGATGATGAAGAAGAGACCCATGAAGAAGAAACCCATGAGGAGCCAGAGGAACAAATAAGGATAGAAGAGAAGACTCCTTCCAGGTATGTTCAAAAGAATCATCCAGAATCACAAATTTTGGGGCAAAAGGAGGTAGGTGTACAAACAAGAAGAACAATTGCAGAAGCCTCAATCTATATGGCATTGCTCTCCTCCACTGAACCACAAAATGTGAAAGAGGCATGCAAAGATGAATGTTGGGTCAAGGCAATGGATGAAGAACTTGAGCAGATCGAAAAGAACAACACTTGGGAGTTGGTCCCTAGACCAAAAGATAAGAATGTCATAGGGACAAAATGGATCTTCAAAATAAGTTGAATGAAAATGGGGAATTTATTAGAAACAAGGCCAGACTTGTTTGTAAAGGGTATGCTCAACAAGAAGGAATAGACTTTGAAGAAACTTTTGCTCCTGTTGCTAGACTTGAGGCCATCCGAATGTTCCTTGTGCTCTCAAGCTTTCAGAAGTTCAAAGTATTTCAAATGGACGTGAAATCAACCTTTCTAAATGGAGACTTAGAAGAAGAAGTATACATTGAGCAACCAGATGGGTTCATTCTTAGGAATGATCCAAATCTTCTATGCAGACTGAAAAAGGCTCTCTATGGTTTTAAACAGGCTCCAAGGGCTTGGTACTACCGGTTGGACAAATACCTTCATCAACAAGGTCTTTCAAAAGGTTCAGCAGATAGCAACCTTTATATAAAAAATGAAAATGACAAATTGCTAATACTTGTTGTGTATGTAGATGATATTATATTTGGCAGCAATGAAGAAGCTATGAGTCAAAGCTTTGCCTTGGTGATGCAGAAAGAATTCGAAATGTCTTTACTTGGAGAATTGACATACTTTCTTGGATTGCAAATCCAACAAAATGAAGGCGGTATCTTCTTGTCTCAAACCAAGTACCTCAAGCAGATTCTGAAGAAGTATGGCATGGAAGATTCAAAACTAGTATGTACCCCTATGGTTACAGGATGCAGTCTCAGTGCAAATGATGAATCAGCAGCAGTGCATCAACCAACCTATAGATCCATGATTGGAAGTCTACTTTATTTGACAGGTACCCGACCAGACATCATGCATGCAGTGGGAATAGTTGGAAGATTTCAGGCAAATCCTAAGGAAACTCATCTTCAGGCAGTAAAGCGAATTTTCAAGTATCTTCAAGGAACTCAAAACTGTGGCTTATGGTATCCTAGAGATACAAATCTCACTCTTCATGCTTATACATATGCAGATTGGGTTGGAAGCATGGATGACAGGAAGAGCACAAGTGGTGGTGCATTCTTTATGGGTTCCAGATTAGTATCTTGGTTCAACAAGAAATAGAGTTCGATTGCTTTATCTACAGCTGAAGCGGAATATGTGGCAGCTGCATCTTGCTGCACTCAACTCCTTTGGATGATGCAAACCTTACAGGATTTTCAAATCACTTGTACACCACTTATCTCCATCTTATGTGATAATACAAGTGCAATCAGCATTTCAAAGAACCCAGTCATGCATTCAAAGACCAAGCACATACCGATCAAGTATCAATTTCTCTGGGAACAAGTGTTGGAACAAAAGGTCAAATTGGAGTATGTTCCTTATAAGGAACAAGTTGCTGATATTCTCACCAAACCACTGCCCAGGGAAACTTTTGAATATCTCATATCGAAGCTGGGAGTAGTTGATGCATCATCTTGCTGTTAAACTTGTCAGTTTCAGAGAAAAATGGGTGTACGCGTGTTGTCTAAGGAGGATCTGCGTACATACGCCGGTTTGGGTAGAGAAAGTAGCATATATGGAGGCTTGATGAATATCAGAAGGGACAGGCTCTGGTTGAAAATTGTCTGATATGGGTCTGCAAGAGACCATCTGGCACTGGTTCAGGGGGAGCAGAGAAACTTCTAATGATGAATTGTTGGCATTCTCTTAGAAGCTTTTGGTTCTAGTTTGCAGCCGTTGTTGGTGGAACAATTGCATTGGGAGAATGGAAGGAAATCATGGTTGCTGATCTGAAATGATGATTGATAGATTCTGCTGCTATCAGTTATTGGTGACTTTCATAAGTCTTGGTCTACATATTTCGTCTCTATGTCATGTATCTCTTTTATGGTGTCAAGGTCATGTAACGGCCTATTTTGGTTTCCCCATTATGCCCGGGATGAAGATGTAATGTACTTGGTTGTCATATGTAATTTTCTGATGTATCCCCACTTGGTTGGGTGGATGATCCCCACATGGTTGGGTGAAGGATGTGTGTATTGAGTCTTTTGGTGATAGGAAGGTCTTTTATGATGTATATGTCTTAGTTCGTCTTGAAGAACATATTTTGCAGATCTTGCCTACAGTCAGGGGGAGCATGGTCAGCACAGTAGGGCAGAGATTTTAGCATGTACTCAGGTGGAGCACAACCCTTTGCCCTTGATGACAAAGGGGGAGAATGAAAGTCTTGGTGTTGCCATCAAGTCCAAAGGGGGAGCTTGTTGGCATTATGATTCTATTTTGGTACTATGGCACAGGTGTTGTACTTGATGGCAACTCACTCTAGTGGCAGATCTCAGTTCAGGCACTCAGAAAGAAGAAAAAGACATATAGGCAGGTTAATCTAGACAAAAACACATATACACACAGGTTATACGTTACAAAAGCGCGTATATGTTGGGGAACTTACTCTTGGTCCATGGTTGTTAGTCCTTGGGATTTGAACCTATGGTTTTGGACCATGGCGTCTTGTCAGATGTGTTGATCCCTAGTTTTGGGTTCATGGTATTAAAATGTTATGGTTTTGGACCGTGGTATTGTGGAAGGCCTAAGACTATAAAAGAGGAAGGAGATCTTGTGGCAAATGATCATTGAATATCTGATAAAGTGGTAGATCTGGAATACTGGTAATTGGGTGATGGTGCAGATCTGGATCTGATTGAAGGAGGAACCTTAGCGCAAAGAGAAGGATAAGTTCTATAGTCTTTAAGCTTTAATGATAGTATCTTTGCATGATTTTGGTCTATTATATGTGGCACTTACTTGATCTCTAACACTGATAATCTGGGTTAATTAGCGTTCTGAATATCTGAAAGAGCGAATTATCTTTTATAGATCTGTACGCAGGTTCAGTGAAGCTAAGGTGCGCATACACGCTAGTTCAGTAAATGAAAACAACATATATGCAGGTTGTTCCAAAAATAGAAGTGTATGCACGCATGTTGCAGGTTATTCAAATGGCGTATATACTTTAAGTTGTGATCTAGCTGTTTCTGTTTATTGCTGCTGTGTTCTGGGTTCAGTGTTTGGTGTGTGGTTTCTGGTATTGTGTTTTGGGTACAACTATCAGAGAAGTATCTACTTGATTCAGATCTAATTGGTGGAAAGGAGGTTGGTTGATTCTAGATGATTGATTGATGTTTATGTATCCAGTCTGAAAATTTTTGAAACGTGATCCCCGAAAGAAAGAGAAGGTTGTAGCCTTCTGTAGGCCAGCACCTACATACTAGTATCTTGGCTAGTGCAAGAGCTAAAGGGGTTGTAGCTCCCTTCCAGGAGAAGCTGGAGAACGAGAGAGGGTTGGAGCTCTCTGTAGGTTGCAGCCTGCGTACTGGTAAAGGACTGCACCAGTACATTGTAAAAGAAAGTTTCTAATTTAAAAGAAGATAGAGACGAATTGCAGCAGGTGGTTTTCACCCACATTGGGTTTCCACCTTATATCTTGTGTTCTTGTGTGTGATTGTCTTTCTGCTCTGTTTTACTATCTCTGGTTACTGGTTATTTGATTCTGCAACACAGATTAACAATCATCATCAAAAAGATAAAGTAAATTAAAAGTTTGCCTTGTATACACGGGTTTCCTTCTGCATAATTGCGTATATACGCGGGTTTAACTAGCTGAAGTAGCGTATATCATTTGTTTTGAAAAAGGAATATTTAACTTGATAATATTGATTCACCCCCCCTCTCAGTATTATTTCCAACAGTTAGTAGATTCATTCCTCAACAAAATTGATGTAACTGTGCATGAAGAACATAAAATACCATTATTAAATTTCATATTGCAAGCAGCCTCGGCATGATGGTGGGGGTCCACTACGTATACCTCTGAGATTAGCAAAAAATAAAGAGAGAAATGAAAGAAATATTCAAACATAAGGGGGAATGCCCACAGGATTTTGCAAAGTACAGAGGGGATTATGATCCCCAACAACACTTGGAAAGCAGTAAGGACAGGGCGTTCTAAAATAATTATGGGTGCATGGATTCATACATACATTGGGTACATTTCCTTAAGCTTGGTATGTAAAAGAAGAGATAAGGAGGCAAACGAGAGATTGGGATAATCTAGCTGCACAATTTGTTAGTATTTTTTCTTTTAGGGATAATGACAGGAGGTTGATCAAGGCGTTACACACTATCAAGTAGATTCTACTTACATCAGGTTATCTATGGGACAGATACATAGACCAAAGAACCTTGAAGTATTTCTATGATTCAGGGTACACGTAAGAAATGACCGGTGGGAAGGCGGACAAAGAACATGATGAGGATGACCTGGATGGGTTACAACACTTGAAATTCCATGATACCAAAGGGGAGAGAGGCATCTAGGAGGGACATGTAACTATTGCTCCACTGTTAATCCTAGTGAAGTTGTGAAAACACAACATTGGTACAGATGACAAACCTAAGCTCACATTGATTGGAGACTATTGGGAGGAACAAAAGGCCAAAGAAATTTTTGATCTCCTAAGAGAATATGAGGATCTATTTCACTCATGATTTGTAGAACTAAAAGGGATTAAGGGAGACATAGAAGAAATGAAAATCTTCCTAAAACCTGATGCAAAGCCAGTGAAGCACATGCCATAAAAGTTGAACCCAAGAGTCAAAGAGAAAGTAAAGAAAAAGATAAGAAAGATTCTAGAGGTGGGAATTATTTTTCCAGTGGATGAGGCAGAATGGGTTAGTCCAATAGTGATACAGAAAAAAATGATTCTATGGAGATAAGGGTCTGTGTGGACTATAGTATCCTTAACAATACTTGTGTGCATGACCCCTTTCCAACACCATTCATTCATGAGGTCCTAGATAATGTAGCAGGGAATGAAGTGTATTCCTTCATAGATGGGTTATCGGGCTACCACCAGCTCAAAATTTTTAAAGAAGATAATAAGAAAACTACTTTCACTATAGAATGGGGATCATACGCCTACCATGTGATGCCATTTGGCCTTAAGAATGCACCTACTGTATTTTCGAGAATTGTGATTGCATCCTTTAGGGGCTACATCCATAGGTTCTTAGAGGTATAATGGATGATTGGACAATATATATCCTACTGAAGAAACATTTAAGTCTACTTAGGATAATGTTTGATCACTACAGGAAATTACAAATATCCCTAAACTTAAAAAATTGCATCTTTGTGGTACCATTTGAAACACGTTTTTCCCACATTGTGTGTAAGGACAGAGTATGATTAGATCATGCCAAGGTTACAATGATAGTAAACATGGATGCACCTATCAATGTTAAGTAGCTTAGATCGACGTTGGGGTGTTGGGATGTGTTATATTATTTCCACATAGTTAACAGGGGGTTTGAGGGGTACCCGTAGCCCCACTTTATGGGGTCTAGGGCAGTGCCCCCGAAAAATTTTGGTTTTGGACCCTATGTTAGGTTGGGCGGACCCACCTATGGTTTTGTGCATGATTTTCGCACATGTTTTTTGGACGCGATGGTTTTCGGTCCGTGGTTTTGGACGCGATGGTTTTCGGTCCATGGTATTGGATGCTTCGGCATGTATAAATATGTATTGTAACATTGAAAGGAACATAATGAAAAAATCAAGCTGGTAGTCCGGGTTTTGGGATCCAGTGGGAAATCTCTGTGTATATGTGTTTTATGTGTTATGCTCTCGCATTTAT
>APFE031027750.1:0-14605 GCA_000404065.3 Pinus taeda | reverse complement strand
TTTGTTTGATATTTATCAATTGGCTAAAGAAGGTGTTACTCTTTGTATCCTCATAATGTGCTATCATTTCTTCCGTGAAAATTGACCAAGTGACAAGTGCTTTACGAGAACAAAGCCCTTTATACCATAAAAATTGATTCGGTTGTAAATATAAATATGCAATATCTACCTTTTGTAATAGTTTCACCTCATGTATATCAAAATATTGCTCCATCTGTAGTATCCAATTTACCGGATCATTTCCATCAAGCTTCCTCATATCTCATTTTCTTGATTTTAGGAGCTCGCTCTTGAATATGTTGTATCTCTGAAATTTCAAATCTCCAAGGTCTTCAATTGCGATTTGTGGTATCCCTTTGTGTCCTCTTTCCAATGTCATCAGTCTGATTGAAATTGCATTCTCCAAGAAAGATTTATGCCCAATCTCCCAAGATGACCTAATTATATACTTTTTGAGTAGAGCGAACTTGTACAAAGTGCCACGTATCATTGTTTTGACCTTTGGACCTGAAATTGATATAAAGAAAACTACAGGCTGTCCTCTTTCTATAACTTCTTTTGAAAGTGAACTTTGATGCTCAGAGTGAAAGTTATAACGATTGTCCTAAGGTCTCATATTTGGAATGTAATTCGGGAGTCTGTAAAAACCCTAACTTCCTCAAATCATATCTCCGTAGATATAGGGAGACAAGATATAAAATCCAGACCCAAGTTTCAGAATGCTTTAGGCTCAAATGGGTTTTAATTTCAGAGTCTGAGCCATCGCCGAAAGAATTTTATAGTGAAAATTCCATGATGACCTATTTGAGATGGAATTCTGGAGCTTGCAGAAATCCTAAGTTCCTCAGATCATATCTCCGAAAATATAGTGAGCACAAATCTGAAATTTGGACTCAATGTTTAGAACGATCTTGGCTCAAATGGGTTTTTGTTTTAGCTTCTAAAACTTTGTAGCGAAAAACGTATAACGAAACTACCACGATGACCTGTTTGGAGCAGCAAAACCCTAGAATCCAAAGCTCTGATACCAAATGTTATGAAACCAACTCAAAAAAATATAGAAAAGATAGATCAACGCCTTAGAAATAAGCCTATTTAAGGGGGAAACCTCCTTTATATTACACAAATGAACAATTCTTAGATGATATAAATGACAAGACCTCCTTTCTAAATATAGGAGTCTAAGGGGTCATAATATAATCAGAGCCGATGTAATAATAATAATGTAAGGGCATAATAATCCCAACAGTGAGCTTCTATGGGGCACAATAATAACAATATGGGGACTACATGGGCAAAAACATATAATAAGGGGGTTGTACTAATAAAAATAAGGTGTTAAACTATTAGTATAGGGACCTAACAGCCCCCTAGAGTGTTCTCTGCGCAATTTTGAGAGGCAGTGCTGCAGTTGGCCCCCGAAATTGCGCAATGCAATTTCCCCGGGTTGCATTCATTCTAACTGAAACTACACATTGAGTAGTTTCAGTCCTCAGAAAGCCAATATGGACTATTCTCTATGGAGTTTTAGTAGTTAGTCATCACACTGGCTGTCCAGACTGTGCTCTGCATAGTTCTAGCAATCAACCTCCCAATGAAAATTGTGCAATTGTTCAAATCTTCTAGTCAGTCACCCAAGTGTGTTGCATGTCAATCCTCAAGTTTCTTTTGGTTTTCAGATGACATTTCCATGAGTTTTGATCTATCTCCAGGTATCATAGCCATTCATCATTCTCTCACTAGTACAAGTACAATTGCTTCCAAGAGAGCAGGGTGAAATGACACCATTGAGAGTGCAACTGGAGATATGGTCGAGAAAATGTCTATGAAGACACTAAGTTGTTCATAGACAAGGAGATCAAGATCAAATGGCAAGACATCAATGACATATTTTTAGGCACCTTTGAGGAGAATTTGAAGGACCACAGAGTCTATGTCAACATACACAAGTCTGGGTTGTACTAGGTTGCATGCAAGTATCCCACATTTCCATGCGTGGGCATGATCCACTAGATTGTCTCATATATTGGTCTAGAGACAATGGTGTTGAGAAGTGTCAGTGGAAAAAAACTTTCTTCTTGCAAGGTCGAGGATTTCCAGGAGATGTATCACTTTCCATAGTCGGTGGTCACAATGGATGCACCCTTCACCAAGCCAAGAAATAGTACAAACTGAAGAGACATCTTGAAGAGATAGGTCAGAGAGCCATCAAGTTCAGGACAACACCCAACCAAGTTTACAAGGTGAGGATATTGTGGAAGGTTTATCAGTTCTTGTTCATATTAGCATGTTGCTTATACAGCCAAGAGAGCACAAATACCTTCCCTCAGAGTTGGGTGATTTTGTTGGATCCATTGGAAAACTAAGGAAGACATTTCAATTGGTCTAACATGTTTGCTATCCATCTGAAGGGACAAGTAACTGATGCCCAACATCCGTGCAAGGGTTAGCAAGCAAAGCTCTTCATGTCCTCTTACATTGTTGATGCAATCTGTGCCCATTAGTAGTTCCTCGACTTGGGTTGGGCATGGATACCTTCAAAAACCTTTGTGCACACCTATTACAGGTTGTTCTTGGAGTGCAACTTCCGTGGAGTTATAATACAACTATTAGACCACTTTTTCACCCCAGTGTACAAGATGATCTTTGAGCAAGATCTACCTTGCATGTCATAGGAAGTGATGGAGGCATTGCTTAACATAAAAGATTGGTATCCCTCACCCCTTGGCACCTTTAGCTGGACGTACAATGTGGAGAAGGCTTTGCATGTTTTACCAAACTTTTCGATGGATAAGTTTGTCATGTAAGAGGTTGCATATCACATCTCGACAAGGTTGTCAGCAAGACTGCACAGGAAGAAGAAGGCACCTTGGCCCACTCTTCCTTTGTGTTTCAAGTTGTATGAGATCTAGAATCTCAAGCATGTTGAGGCCGAGACAAAGGAATTCAAGAGATTCACCTTTAGCACCTAAAGATTCAATCCATATGATCTGCATCACTTAGTAGAAGACCATTGTACGAGAGTGTATCATCCTTGGATGCACGGGCTGTGTCATTGGCTTGAGGAAGACCCATGAAGATATTTCTATAACTTCTCAAGGCTCAATGAACTGGTCAGAATGGCTGTAGAGTGGTTAGCAGTGTAGAAGGCAGCAACATCTCAAAGAACAAAAACATCAATAGTAGCAGAGGGCAACAGACCTGCACTTGACAAAGGAAAGAGGAAGGTTTCTGACAGCACAGAGGTGGAGTAAAGCTACAAGTTCAAGTAGATCCACTTGTATTAAGAGAATCTTTGGAGATTGAGGCAAAGAGGTGGTAATGCAACAAAAGGATTGCACAAAGTTAGAGGGAGAAGCAGAATCTACAGTAGGTAGAAAAGGAGTTGCAGGAGTTGAAGTAAGAACTAAGGGAATAACAAGAGTTACGCAGAAGAGAGAAGGAAGCGTATTGGGAACATGAACAACAGGAGGCATTGCATGCACACATTGATGAAACTACGCCCATCCGGGTTATGGATTCAGTAGAATTGCTAGTCGATATCAAACATCATGAGCAGTTGCAAGAGTAGGACTTTTCTTAGGAGATTGAATAGATGTTGAAATAGATGGACATGGATGTGGTTCAGCCAAAGTAGGATCAGGATACAGACCTCATGCGTAAGAACCAAGAGGTCACTCCACTGAATTCACTAGATCTAGGAGTATAGAATGTCCTAAGTGACCAAGGAGACACTAAAATCCTTGAGGACAATTCCAAAGCAGATGTGCACAACATATCCTTCGATGAGTCACAATACAAAGTTGTACAGTCACATAGAGCACCCAATCCATATGTTCATGTAACTCCCATGCAGTTTGAAGAATGAGTGATCATGTCTGATGTTCGCAGACATATAGCTGCATTGGTCGATACTACAAAGGCGTATGTCGAAGCTACCAGCTCAAGTGTTAGATTCTTGAAAACTAAGAATGAGCTCATGGCTAAGGAGATACATGCGACCAATCAGAGAGAAGAGCAAGCTACATCATCTGCCAAAGTAGAGTTGAAGAAAGAGATACTTCATGAAGTATCGTCCCTCGAGACAATCATACAGAAGTTGTAATTCAGGTTTGTCACTGCTCATAAGTTAGTTTTCCATCTTAACGGTTAGCAGTAGCATTGTGCTAGGAGAGAACGCATCTTGTCAAACATACACATGGTTGTCATTCACATGCAGATATGGACAATGAGGTACAAGGGAGCCCCATTACACTTGCCAAATACGATGAAGCCAAAGACGGTTGAGTTGAAGGCACACATCCAGAGTCAGATCCGAAACTATGATTAACTTCCACAGCTCATCACTAGCTTATAGGCTTCACATGCATGAGTGTTTAGGAGCATGGATGTCATTGTGTGCACGCATGCGATCCCATCCATTGGCACACTCACCAAGGAAAAAGAAAAGAACCAAGTCTGACTAGAGATGGACATGTACTTCGATCATTTGATGTGCATATCCACCAACGCAGACTTGGAGATGAGCACAAACACTATGCACTAGTATGTCATTGGTCTGGTTGCACTCAAGACCATGATGTGCATGCTATCTAACAAGTTGGACAAAGGTTTCAACTCAGTGTACCTGGATGCAACAGAGGGAAGAGTTCATTTCAGAAGGATGTCACCACAGATTATGTGGACAACATAACAGACTACCAAGCTTGGCATCAATTCGCGACCATCGATCATCAATAGGATGTCGACGAGTTAGTGTTCCCACAGTTGTCTGAGTCTTATTAATGTATTGTCTAGCTTACTCAAGCCCATTTTTGTCTCACATGGGTACATGTGTAGATTGTATTGTAAACATGCTATAAAGTGAAAGACCAAGTGTCAATAGTAGAGTGTAAATAGTCATGTGTAAGTTGAAGAGTCACAAGGGTAGTTGAAGATTCACAAAGGGGAATGTCAAGGTTCACCCCACCCTTTGCTATATATAGAACCTCATAACTCATTGTACAGGATTTTGGGATCCAAGCTTCTAATAGGAATAACTTAGAGAAAGCTTGGATTGTATTGTAACGAGCGTTGGATTCTCCATAGTGCAGAGCTAGTACATATCTTTGGAGGAGCAAACATCAGTGACTATAAAATTCTTCTATTAGGGCTAGTGGTTGTCATGGTTGTATGTATGATAAGATCTTTCAATCTTTTAATATAAAAAATCCAACACGTTTCATGCATGTATTTTTATTGTAGTTCAACTATCCTGGTTACTCTAATGATTTACGTAGTTGTAATTTACACATGTATGTATGGACTATTTCGTATGTGTTTGTATGAATCTTATCGAACCATGTAGAAGGTATAACTCATCAATTTGGATCATCGGCTACCCTGCTTTCCATCTCGTGATGTCTTTCAGCTCATGTGTTCCCTTTCAAGTTGTGTGTTATCACAAGCTTTTAGGGGGTGCACTCTTCTCCCTTTACGTGTGTTAGAGCCTTTCATGCACCTTCCTTGACTTGATGCAAGGTCACACCCTTGCTTCCAACAAGGATATCTTATACCTTTGCGTGCAACCACAATCAAGGTGATACTATACTACCCATTGTTGGGTCTCCTACTCCAAACGGTCTGAGGTCTAGTTGGGACTTCATAATCCTACTCTAAACACTCGTTGGCTGAAGAATTTGATTCCTCATCCAAGCAGTACCCATGTTGCATACTTTTGATGGACGTTGCTACACAAAAAATGAGAAATACTTGAAAAACGTGATTTCAATCACATGTTTTCATGTATTTTTCATTTTTCATGTGGTAGGGTCCATAAAAAGTATGCAACATGGGTACTCCTTGGATGAGGAATCAAATTTTTCATCCAATGACTACTCCCACTCGAAATTTGAGTAAAAACTTAGGGAGATAAGTTAAAAATACGAGTTGAAAAAGTAGTTTTATTATTTTTTATTATTTTTTACTTTTTTACCCCAAAGATGGTGAATCATCCCCCATGGTTGACATCATCATCTTGAATCACATTAGTTCTTATAAAGTTTATTTTGGTTGTACATTTTTCTTAGGAGGCCCATTTTAGACCTCAAAATACCACTAATGTCAACATTTATGGCACTAGAAGGAGGACCAGATGACAAGCTGAGTCTTCACATCCCATTTTGAATCTTCACACATATATCATGGATATTACTATATTTAAACCATCACAATGTTTTTCCAATGGACATCCATTTGAATTCGAGAGGTAGTTCTTTGATCACTTTTCTGAACTCACATATGATGGTGAAGGTGAAGTGGCCTAACCTGAGAACTTATATGACTTCCTTGCATTCATGGAGAATGTGGAAGGTTTTAATGTAGAGGTTATTATGCTACTTGCACACACACTTCACGAATACCCATTGCTATGGTGCCATGATATGCCTCCTAATTGTGTACACTCATTCAAATATTTCAGTGCTCTAATTGAATCCATTTTTCATCATTTTGATCCTGAAGCAGTTGATGAGAAAATAATAAAACAATGGAAGGCCCTGCATGAATTGCTAATGGATTTTTGGCAACACTTCCGTCTACTCTCTTTTGAAGATCCGAAAATTCAGATGAAATTCCAATATCTTATGGACATATATGAGTATGTCTATTACAAATCACTCAATCTCAAAGTGAATAAAAAGCTCAAACCCCACTCAGCATACTTCGGTGATGGAGCTGCTCAATCACAAGCGGACACAGTCACTATCACATGTGATTGTCTACCTTCCCCTCATCAAACAACTCCACCCCCACAAAGTGATGTGGGAGATTGTGCACATAAGAATATTCAACTATTACATTCTCCCACCCTCACTACTCTCAATTTCTACGCAGATTTGGTTGGGAAGCCCATGGGTTGTCATTTTCACTTGTTAGCTCAACCTCTGTCCCCGTGTTTTGCTGATCCTCTAGATTGTATTGTCTTGTGTTCTTCCATTTCAGACTCTAGACTTGTTGTGAATGAGGATCAAGATGTCGACGGAGGTGATGTTGCACAATGAACATGCACTATCATTTACGATGAGTATGACTGGGAATCTGAGCATGAACCCATGGTGAAGGATAACTCCCTTCTGTCTGTGCCTCCTCCGCTTTTTTCTGGACATATTTGGTGATTCTGATATCTCTAATTTTCCTTGTGTAAATCCATCCAAGTATGCATCTACTTTTGATCATTTTCAGAACACACCTAATGTCATTCCATCATTCAATAGCAAAGAAGAAAAATCTTTCATTGAAACTAGATATTTCATCTACCTTTTCTAGAAATGCAAAGGTTGAACATTCTTGCTTCTCATCTACCCCTCTGTTTGATTCATTAGATCATGAGGATGTCTATGAACTTATTGATTTTTTTATCGTAGTTGTCATGATATCTTTAATCCTATGTTCTGTGATTCAATCGTTGTTGATCTTTCAAAGCCACCTATTTATGATGATCTATCAGTCAATGAAGTCGAAACCCAGTAGGTTTTTGAGGCACTTCAGCCCGACCTGATGGTTATGTCAGGCCCTCATTGTCCTGAGGTTAGTTTCACTTCTGATTAGGAAATTTTTGAACTACCCAAGGTTCCTCATCACTCATGTGTATGCACTAAAGATCAATACAACACATAGATTTCACTTCCTCCACCTGAATCACATGATCCCATCATTCATGCATTGGAGGAATCATACACAACAAGCACACTTGCAAGACATAAGTTGTCCCTTTTCATCATGCTTTCTTGTCTATCACAATTGAGAGAGTGCATATTCTCATCATCTGTACGCAGTGTGTCACAGCACCATCGTAAGTCCACAGACTGCTTGTATTGTTCTTTCACTCTTTTCTTTTTTGTGGATGTGTTTAAACTCATAGTGTGTTGGTCTTCAATGTTATATACTTCATGTTTGTTGGTTCTCTTAACCATAATTTTCATGACTCATGCCTTCACCAACATGGGTCAACCAATGTGTCAGTGGCTACATTGGAAATATCACTTCACAAGAGCAGACCCATGCACTGTTAGCTTAGGAGTAGGAGTAGTGTTTTCTTTATGTCTTGTTTGCTTGCATGCATGTTTTATTTCTTTATTTCTTTGTTTTCTTGATTTCCTGCTTTGCTTACATGTTTTTGTTTTGCATTTAATTCTACTCTTTGATTTTTTGCTTTGTTACTTGTTTACGTTTGTAGGTTAGTTTCACATGAAACCGTGTCTGGCTCTTAAGACAAGTAGGGTAAAGTACAAGAGGATTTGTACATCTATCAAAACTTGGTTATCTGTTGTCTTCAGTCAATGATACACCAATGGAAAATATGTTATGTTTGAAGTGAGTCTTGGTGAAAACACAACCAAGCAATCTAACGAGTACCACCTACTCTAGTCGGTTGTTTTCAGGTTAACACTTGTCATCTCAGTCAAGTAGAGTAAGGTGAGGGGGAAAACCTTAACAAGTATATCAAAGGTATATATAACATACTTCTCTGAAGGAACAACCTCTCCTTCTCTCAATAAGTTAGGATCCATTTTCCGCCCCTGATATAAATAAGTGCCTATGCACAGTTCTTCGAAAAGAAAAAAAATGAAAAAATGAAAATTTTTAAAAAATGAATAAGGTGAAAGAAGAGAAAGGTTTCTTGCATAAAGAGGTGATGAAATCTACTCCATCGGGGTACTGATCAAGCTCCCTGGCACTGGAACGATGCTTTTGTTCCTAAATGACTCCGTCGGGGTACTATCTAGGCCTGTTGGCAACAGAGCAACACCAGAGATGAAACTTAAACTCTAAAAATCATATCAATTGTGCACAAATATACCCCTCCTCCCCAATTGAAACAACTAAGTTGGCTTCGCTTGGAATGTGTGTTGACTGATCAAGAGCATGGTAGGTGCTACATCTTTCACTCAATCTAGCATGGAAAACATGATGATCAGAATAGAAGAATACTTTCGGAGGACATAGAATCATTTTTAACAAAACAAGGTCCATTCAGAGAGTTGGAGTTCTACCAATGTGTCCCTAATGTTGTAGCAGCTACAACCATCCTCCACGATTTTTCCCTAACTTCATTTTGGAGCCACCCTACCAACCATTCTTAGCATCATGTCTTGCACTACCTAGGTACCTACGCTTTCAGTTGAGTTTCTTTGGCTTATCATCTTTTGTTTGCTAGCTTGTTTTCCTTTCCCCTGCAAGTAGACATCCCATGACTTGGTTTTTCAACTAGATCTTGTTCTCACTTGGATAATTGCGTAGAACTGGAGGGTAACTAGAGGGTATCAAGGTGGCCAACTACTCTCTAGAAATGCTTAGAGCATGCAAGTTGCATTCCCCTTGAAAATTGCGCAGAGCCCATCAAGGGGCTTGCTCTCAGAATTTGTGCAGTTTTGGCTAGAAACCTTAGCTTCAGTCCAGAAATTATGCAGAGATTAAGGGGAATCCAGAGCCACTCAATCTAGAAACTGTGCAGAAGTCATCCAGAGGCTTGGATTCCATTACATGTGCTCCCATGTTGATCGTTTCCCTCTGAGACTGAGTTATTGTTCTTTTCATGCATGGATATCTTTTTCTAGAAAAAGGATTAAGAAAATGCATCCATAGATTTTAGGGATCTATTTTTAGCAACTAGAGGTTATATGTAAAATCCATTTTAGGAACCTCCCACCAAGTGTTTCTTTTTCCTAGATTTGTGGCATGCACTTCATAAGCCTCCATCTTGTAAAAAATATTTATTCGATGCTTCAGATCTCATTCTTCACTTCGATCTTAAAGCTCTGGCATCCCCAATGCATATAGGAACATTCACCACACTCAAATCAACTTTTTCCGTGTAAGTCTGCTTTTCATGTCCTTTGGTTCTTTTATGTCATTTTTTCTATTTTGGATAGTGTGAGTGTTGTTTGCTTGGTTTTATTGAACACTTTTTGTCATTTTAATGAATGTTAGATTGTAGATGCATTGTTTCAAGTTTTCCATTGCATCTCCTTGTTGTTGCATGCATGACACTGTTTCTGCATTGACGGTCATTGTTGTGGCAACTCGCTTCACACACTTCTTTTTTTTCCTTCCTAAATGAATCCTACACTCACTGATTACATGCATGTTCATTCACTCGTGTCTACACTTGGTTTCACGCATGCATTCAGTCCTCACTATTTTCAGGCACCCATCAACGGGTTTGAGCTGCCTTGGCCCGAACCTTACCTTGCCCAGCTTGCACTGTGCATTTCTAGAATGGAATGCCTTCCCTTGCTCCCAAAAATTTCACAGAACTTGCCTAACACTAGCCTCTCATAGTTTCCTATGTGCAATTCTAAGAGGCAATGCTGCAGTTGGCCCTCATAATTGCGCAATGCAATTTCCTTGGGTTGCAGTCATGCTGATTGAAACTACACATTACGTAGTTTCTGTTAGAAAATTATATATTACGGGGCAATGGAACACATAAAATATTGCAGAAATATAAACACAGAAAATGCATAAAACACGAGAGACACAGATATGCGTGGTTCACCCAGTTTGGGCTACATCCATGGAGAAACAACTAGTCCTTCTTTTATTATATTATCCAGCAAAATGAAGAGATACAACCTAGAATAGATCTGTTATAACACCCTCTTCGCTCTCAATCTCCTCTCTCTTCCTCAGTCAGTATACAGATATGATATAGATGCAATAAAAATCCCTCATATATAGTGAGGGGTTTCCTTCTAGGGAAAAAAATCCTTAAATTAAACATAGCTTCTACCGTCAGATCATCCGCCTAATGAATAGCCCAGATTGATGAGAAATTACTAGACTTTTACAAGGCAATTTTACATCTATTACAATGACTTTGTACAATGATACTTTTCCAATGATTGTATGCAGTGTTTCCCACTTGAAGACTTCATGTGGTGCACTTCTTACTGTTGTTATGCACCTTTATTTCCTCTCTTGTCATGCTACCCTTTCTCACTCTTCAGAACATTATATTATGCATTGAGTCTTCTCTTGATGAATATATAACACCTGCAAAAAATCTTTAAGGAAATACCCATGACATGATAATAGCAAAACTTACCTCATCCTGCAGAGCATACGTCAGTGCTAAACAAAAACAACAAATTAGAATACAAATAACCTACTTTAATTAAGAGATGAGCATGCATATACATAAGATACTTACTTATATCTTACCTCTTCTGTAGCATTTTGTTGTACCTTGCTCTTTGCTACCTATAAAGTCTAGTCCTTTGCACCCCTTTACAGAACTTGATCTAATTTTTTCTTGCCTTCTAGGAGCATGATATTGAATCTGATTTATCTCTATGATTTCCGATCCCCAATATGTGATCTTCTGTCATGTAGTATCCATTTGAGTCTTCTTTCCAATGCCATAGGTCTGACCCAATTTGGATTCTTCAAGGCAAAGTTATGCCCAATCTCTCACAATAACCTAATTATGGACTAGTTCAATAGAGTGAACTTGTATGGCATGCCACGTGTCGTTGTTTCCTCCTTCAGATATAAAATTTATACACACAAAACTACTGTCTGTGCACTATCTGCCACTTTTTACAGAATTCCAATCCGCTTCTTAGAGAGAGAGTTATGACAATTTTCCCAAGGTTACCTCTTTGAGATGAAATTCGGGAACCTACAAAAACCTTAACTTCCACAAATCATATCTCCAAAAATATAGCAAACCAAGATCTGAAATTCAATCACAATGTTCATCAGGATTTTGGCTCAAACAGGTTTTAATGTCAGCATCTAAGACTTTGCAGAAATAAATTTATAGTGAAAATTTCATGATCACTACTTTTGGAGGATTTATGAGATTTCTTTTTATAGAGTTGAGAGGGGCTTCTCTAAAGAATGTTGGAGGGATGTTAGGAACTTAAAAAATTATTAATTATTGACTATTCAATGACAAAAATCAAAGATAAATTCCATGCCACAACCCCATGGGGTTTTAGCCCACTAATTGGGGTTACTAACTTCAATCTTGAATGAGTTACAAACTGTGAGGAATTATGAGGAGAGCTATATACCGATAGAAAGATATTTTTTAGTAAAGTATTCCTATAATGGTTATGAGACGAGAAACCATGAATGATGATGCCTAATGTGCCATGGAATTTCAAGGTCATCTTTGGTGCTACTTGGGTTGACATCAATGACAACCTTAGATCATCTTTAGATCAACACGCGGTGTTTGAAAATTATATATTACGAATCAATGGAACACATAAAATATTGTAGAAATATAAACACAGAAAATGCATGAAACAAGAGAGACGTAGATATACGTGGTTCACCCAGTTTGGGCTACGTCCACCCTGAACAACCAGTCCTTCCTTTCTATTATCCAGCAAAATGAAGAGACACAACCTACAGCAAATCCGCTGTAATATCCTTTGTTTTCTCTCACAGTCTCACCTCTCTGTTTCTCGCTCACACATATAGAATACACATCTATCACAGCCTCAAATACAAATGCCCTCATACAAAGAGAGGGGTTGCCTTCTAGGGAAAAAAACCCTATACTAAACATAAGTTCTACCGTCAGATCATCCGCCTAATGAACGGCCCAGATTGACTAGAAATTACTATACTTTTACAAGGCAAATTTACATCTGTTTTTAGTTTCGAGGGCACTGCCCCCGAGCCCCCACTGGGGGACTGCTGGCCCCCAGATTCCCCAGCCGAGGGGGATCAGCCCCTTCGGACCCCCGCAGGGGGGAAAAGTCCCCCCCGCGTGGAGGGGTGTATAAACTTCCTGGGGTATACATCCGGCTGAAACAAAGACCTCTGAACAATCATGCTCCACACACAACAATCTCCCACTTGGAGAATAATTGTAGCAACTCCATCGCTGCTTCATTTGCTGGACAATGACTCCTCTTTTGGACCTGGCTGTTTCTCATCTTCATCCTCATCCTCGAAGACCAATTGAAACTGAGCATGTTCTCAGTTTCTCCCTGGTTACAACTTTTGTTAGCATATCTGCAAGATTCTAGCTAGTGTTATCTTTTCCAGCTTCAACTGTCCATCTTCCAACACTGATCGTATGAAATGGTACTTGAATTGTATGTGTTTAGTCCTGGAATGAAATGTTGATTTCTTTGCAAGATGAATGGCACTTTGGCTATCTCTGTATAACGTGCCCTTATCATGCTCCTTACCCAATTCACCCATAAACCTTTGTAACCAAATCATTTCTTTACTAGCCTCTGTAGCAGCAACATACTCTGCTTCTGTTGTTGAAACTGCAACAACACTTTGGATTTTTGAAACCCAACTGGTAGTTGTTCCTCCAACAGTAAATACATATCGTGTAGTGCTCCTGTTGTTATCTCTGTCCCCTGCCATATCTGCATCAACATATCCCTATAGGGAAATGTTTGAACCACCAAAGCATAATGCTTGATCTGTGGTACCTTTCAAATATCTGAGAATCCATTTCACTGCCATTCAATGTTCCTTTCCTGGATTGTTCATGTACCTTCTTACAACTCCTACTGCATGTGCAATATCAGGCCTTGTGCAGACCATTGCATACATTAAGCTTCCAACTGCTGATGCATATGGAACTTTAGACATATAATCCATGTCTTCTTGGGTCTTTTGGGCACATTTCCTTGCTAAGTTCGAAATGGCTAGCAAAAGGTGTACTAACTGGTTTTGCATTGTGCATGTTAAACCTTTTCAACACCTTTTGTATGTACTCATTCTGAGACAATGTTAATTTACGATTTTTCCTATCTCTAGTTATTCTCATACCAAGGATTTGTTTTGCAGCTCCCAAATCCTTCATTGCAAATGAATTTGCCAATTTGCTTTTGAGCACATTTATTTCCTGTATGTTAGATCCTGCAACAAGCATGTCATCTACATACAATAACAATATAATATAGCTGCCATCATTTTGCTTTTTCAGATAAACACAATGATCAGAGTGACATCTAGTATAACCTTGTTCAGACTTAAACTTGTCAAATTTCAGATACCACTGCCTTGGAGCCTGTTTTAAGCCATACAAGCTCTTCTTCAACCTGCACACAAATTTCTCCTTCCCTTTCACTTCATATCCTTGTGGCTGCTGCATATATATCTCTTCCTCCAAATCCCCGTGGAGAAAGGTTGTCTTTACATCTAACTGCTCAAGATGCAAATCTTCAGCTGCTACAAGACTCAAAATAGTTCTGATTGAAGTCATTTTAACAACAGGAGAAAATATTTCATCAAAATCAATACCTTTCTTCTGTGCAAACCCCTTCACCACAAGTCTAGCTTTGTACCTCTGTTTTCCTCCATCTTCTTCCTTCAACCTGTAAACCCATTTATTCTTCAATGTAGTTTTTCCTGCGGGCAACCTGACTAAATCCCAAGTCTGGTTATGCATTAAGGAGTCCATCTCTTCTTCCATGGCTACCTCCCACTTCTTCCTGCTTTCAACCTGCATTGCTTCTTCATAACATTCGGGTTCACCGGAATCAGTCAACAATAAATAATATAATGAAGGAGAGTATCGTTCAGGGGGTCTACTTATCCTGGTAGATCTTCTAACACCGCTTTCAGGTGTTTGGGGTGCCTG
>APFE031027745.1:2303-38957 GCA_000404065.3 Pinus taeda | reverse complement strand
ATTCTTGTTTCCTTCCATATTCTTGTGTACTTGTTTATATATGCTTGTATATGGTTAATGCACATCTGATCCTGCATTATTTATGAATTTAGATCCTTGTTTCTTTCATAGTAGTATGTTGTTGTGGTTCCACAGGTCCTTTTGAAGCTGAGCAGACAAAGAAGAAGCAGAAAAACTCTATCAAGAAGGAGAGGAAATCGAGCAGAAGACTCAGGTTGGCCCTCCTGGTTCTCCTCTCATCTATTTTCATAAAAGGAATCAATAGTAGACTTTGATTGTTTGTTTCTAAGATAACCACCCATATTAGTGGGAATAGCAGCATCCGAGCGGACACTATTCCCGTATAACACCACTACAACACTGGGGATGCAGAGAACCCCATTACTACAAAAATTGTCCACATAGGGCTAGAATAGAACAACTATCAAATATGCAAGAAGCATCCATGGTTGGGGAAGTAGCAAGGAGCATGCCTAGAATTAACGCTGCTCAAGATGATCACTAGGCATAATTTTAGCCCACCATGATCGAATGTGAAGGTATGATTGCTAAGCAACCTGTCTCTGTTTTATTTTATCCAGCCGCTAGCTTAAGCTATGTTAGTCCTAAGGTGGTAGAAAAGTGTCAACTACCGAGCATAAAATTTTCAAAACCTTGGCTAGTTCAATTAGTCACTGGGACAAAAGGAAGGTTAAGTGCAAAAATAGAATGTTGTCCCATAACCATTTCAGGGAAACCTATTTATGTTGACCTTAATATACTTCCTTTGGGTTATTATGATATTTAGGATGGACTGGTTGGAAAAATGTTGGTCCCTAGTGGATTGCAAACAAAAAGCTGTAAGTTTTATTTCTGAATCAGGCCGAAGGAAGGAACTCCAAGGAATAAAAACCAGCACCAAGTTATGTCCTATTACTGCTAATCAGTTGGGAAAATGTATCAGAAAAGGTTGTCAAATATATGTTGTTAAGGTGGGGTTTACCAATACCAAAAATAAAATGACCTCCTTGGAAAACATTCCTGTCATTCAGGAATTTATTAATGTGTTTCTAGAATCCATTCTAGGTTTACCTCCAAAATGTGATATTGATTTCACTATTGAGCTCATTATGGGTGCAACCCTATATCCAGGTCCCCTTATCGCATGAGCATACCTGAGTTAACAGAATTCAAAATGTAGCGTCAGGAGCTTCTAGACAAAAAGTATATCCACCCTAGTGTGTCTCCTTGGGAAGCTCCCGTATTATTTGTACGGAAAAAGGACGGGACCCCGAGATTACGTATTGATTATCATCAATTAAACAAGTTAACCATTAAGAATAAATATCCTTTGCCTTGTATTGATGATCTATTTGATCAAGTATAGGGAGTTAAAGTGTTCTAAAAAATTGACTTAATATCGGGCTACCATCAAATAACAATAAAAGAGGACGACATTTACAAGACGAAATTCCGTACCCATTATGATCATTACGAGTTCGTGGTGTTTCCATTTTCCTCACAAATTCCCCAGCCACCTTTATGAGTTTGATGCATGGTATTTTCCAGCCCTACCTTGATAAATTTGTACTGATTTTCATTGATGACATTTTAATATACTCTAAGAATTAGGAGGAGCATAAAGAACATCTAAGAATAGTATTACAAACGCTACGGGAAAATTAGTTATATGCTAAATTCAACAAGTGTGAATTTTTCAAAGATTAGATTCGGTACTTGGGTCATGTTATTTCAGCTGATGGAATACCGGTAGATCTGGAGAAGATAACAACAATCATGGAATGGATAGCCCCAAAAAATGTCGCTGATATCAGATGATTCTTGGGTTTAGTTAGGTACTATCGTCGATTCATTGAGGGATTTTCAAAAATCACCTTTCCAATGACCTCCTTACAAAAAAAGGGGCGCACTTTCAAATGGACAACCGAGTGTCAGCAAAGTTTTGAAAAGCTGAAATACCTGCTTACCACCACACCAATGTTAAAAGTGGTAGATCAGGAAAAGTCTTTCGTGGTTTGCATAGATGCAAGTAAAGACCATGTTCAGGTGGAGTGCTAACATAAGAAGGAAAGGTTATTGCTTATGAATCATGGAAATTGAAGGATTATGAGTAGTGATATTCTAAGTATGACCTTGAGTTGACAACAGTAGTGCATGCACTTAAAATATGTTGACACTACCTGTTGGGGAAGAAATTCCAGCTATTAACTTATCATAGTAGCCTTACAAATTTATTCAACCAGTCTAGCTTAAATGCTCAACAAGCCAGATGGACAACATTCTTAAGCAAATTTGATTTCGACATGAAACATCTTAAAGGAAAGGAAAATTGGGTGGCCGACGCATTAAGAATAAAAGTACATTGCATTTATGAGGTCCAAATGAGCCAAGCAAGCTCAAATATCCTTGAAATCATAAAGGAAGAAACTATGAAAGATCCTGAATATACCTTCCTTTGGCAATAGACAAGGGAGGCCTTGCTGAAAAAGGAAGCATTCAAATTTGAAATAGATCTTGACAATCTTCTTACTTTTAAGAACAAAATTTATGTCCCTAACCAAAACTCGGTTAAACAATTGATATTGGATGAATTTCATAGAAAACCATGTGTTGGTCACCTGGGGTGCCAGAAATTATTTTTTGCCATCAAAAAAGGGTATTATTGGCCCAGGTTAAGGAAGGATGTCACTGAAAATTTGTCCAAATGTTTGGAGTGCTAGTTGGTGACGACAAAACATCAGCATCCTCCAAGATTGTTGCAACCATTGCCTATTCCGGAATGGAAATGGGAGACCATATCTCTAGATTTTATCACCGGTTTACCTCATACCAGAAAGAAACATGACTCAATTATGGTGGTAGTAGAAAAATTGAGTAAAACTGCTCACTTTATACCCTTGAAATCCACTTACAAAACTGTGGAGATCGCAAACATATTTATGAAGGAAATTTTTCGTTTATGTGGAATACCTAAAGTGGTAATCTCCGATAGGGATGTAAAATTTTCATCCACCTTCTGGAAAACTCTCTTTTCAGGATTGGGTACTTAGATCTAATTTAGTACCGCCTATCACCCCTAAACAGACAGACAAACCGAACAAGTAAATCAGGTGCTGGAGGACATGCTACGCATGTTCATGATGCAGTAGCCACATAAGTGGGAGGATTATCTCCATTTAGTGGAATTTTCATATAATAATGGACATCGTGAATCATTGGGCATGAGCCCCTTCGAGGTGTTGTATGGTAGAAAGTGTAAGGTTCCCATAGACTGGAATAACCCAATTAATAAACTAGCATTGGGTCATGACATGCTAGCAGAAATAGAGGAGATTGTTAAGAATATTCAGAAAAATCTAAGCATAGCCCAAGATAGACAAAAAGTGTATGCAGATAAAAAGAGAACATATAAATAATTTCAACCAGGGGATCACATATATTTAAGGGTAAAACCCCAGAAAATCTCCTTACAGTGGTAGGGTTGTGCTAAGTTAGCACCCTGATACTGTGGACCTTTTCAAGTCTTGAAACGAATTGGTCTGATAGCCTATAAGCTTGTGCTACCCAGCCATATTTGGGTCCATAATGTGTTCCACGTATCCTTACTAAAAAGGTATGTGCATAACCCTCAGCACATTATTAACTGGGAAAATATTCAGGTAACCAATGAAGTGGGATATATGACTTTTAGAGATATTTTTATTTATTTATTTAATAGAGTCATGATTGTGAGTTGTTGGGTGCAAGTCGAACTGGAAGGAGAGTTCGTGGCATAACCTCTTCATATGCTCGACTAGAGAGAAACCACCTCACGGAAATGAGTCATCACCCAGGTTAAAGTGCAGTGGAAGCACTTTGTCCCGGATGAAGCCACATGGGAAGAAGAAGATTTTATGCGGAAAGCTTATCCGGTGTTGTTTTCTGAAAGTTGAAGTAAACACCAGGGACAGTGTTCCTCATATGGGGGGGGGGGGGCGCGATGTAACACCCCAAAGTGCATGAAATTACTAAGGTTAATAAGTTAATTTTATTATTTGTTACTTTAAGTTTTATTACATTATGTTGTGTAACAATAAGTGATTGATGCTGGAAGGCCAAGAAAAATAAATTATGGTTACCCAAATATTTGGTAATGATGCCTTAACAAAAAAAAAGAAATTGTTTACAAGAATTAAAAGAAACAATTACAAAGAGAGTTACCCAATCTGCCCTGAAGGGAGATTTAGAGGGGAGAAAAAGAATCCAGAGAGATCCTTGAGCTGGATGAAACAGACCAGTGGGAGAATTCTTAGGAAAGACAGTTGAAAAAATAGTACAGGACTTGGGGGTAGGATCATAGTCCAGGAACCCAAGGTACTTGACTGTAGATGGAAATAATTAACTATGATACTAACAGAAAGTGGTCGGGGGAGAGTCTAGACGTAATTCTCAAAACTCGTGGCAGGGAGAAGAGGCTTTCCAAAGAGGATTGTTGGCTAATGGTTGCTATTATTAAACAGATAAGTACCATGAAATGCTTAATTTAAGAATTGGTACTATGCTATAGAGTAATGATTTAATTCATTAAGTAGGAAAATCTTCCTGGTTTTAGTATAAAGAAATTTTGTATGCAGTACGGATAAGCAAGGAAGCTCTTTAGAAAAAGGTACATTAAAAACAGTAGACGGAGTATATCTAATTTCTTTCTTAGTTTAAAGAACAATAAAAACTCTCTGATGAAATTATGCGAAGAGTACTCTAGGTAATTTTCGTATATGAAATATTTAACATAACTTAAAACAAATGAGACTAGGATCTTCAGTATTCAGAATGAACTGTGCAAAACCTTCATGGATTACACCCAAGAAATAGTTGTATTATGCGTTTCGAAATTATACACATATGCTAATGCACCATAATTTAGCTACAACATGCAAATAGAAAACGTAATAAACATCTGATTGTAAATGCGGAATGAGTAGAGGTACCACCTCATCCGTCACCCATGTAATAGCTATCAGTCTATGAATAAAACCCTGGTATAAACCCTCATTAAAACAATTAATCTACAAACCCTTATTAAAACAGTTAATCCACAAGGGTCGAGTGGTATTCAATTAACCATAGTATTCTGAGATTTAGAACAGAGGCATCTGACCCTTTGCTAAATATGAAACTACATACCCATAATATGAGTTAAATTAACAATGCATTTTATATACAAGCATATACTCTACTAAGAAAAAAAAATGGTTACAATTCCACAATGACACCTTCGAGTCATTACGACCAAAACCTCAGAGTTCTTTAACTAATAACTTAATTGACATAAAGGACAAGGTACAAAAGCAAAAAGAAATATGTTTACAGATTGGTAAATTTTCCCCATATTTCTCAAAACATACACCGAGTCTGTTGACTCTCTTAAACGACTATCTAATTAAGGAGTACAAGAAATCTAGGCAGCTTTCTGAGCTCGACTCAGTGGAGCATTAAACCCTTCTTTAACTAAACTTATGAGAACCAGAATGCCAACCTGGAAATGACCAACGAAACCATAAGAGTTTGAATCTCGAAGGGTAAGTTCCAGGCTTGCGCGAGCAGAACAGGGGAAAGGGAATACTTGTCATAAACCACATTCAAACAATAAGATTATTATAAGGCTATCTGACAGAGATAAAAACCATGAAAACACATATTTCAGTTTAAAAAGGATGATACTTGAATCTAGAGGATGTCCTCTCCAGGTGACCACCTTCACATTCACTGAAACCTCTAATGAATCATTCTAAGCTCAAGAAATTGTTAAAAAAACTAATGATTCTTCGAGTTAATGAATTTTACCTTCCGAATCCTGGAGCAGAGCTATTTCCATCACTCACCCAACCTGGATGGAGGCAGCATTCCATCAGCCTCAGCAAGAGCCATGTATTCCACAAAAATAAAAGATATTCAGTATCAAACAACACTCGCCTTCTCTGGACGAGCCATCATAACTAGGGCAAGCTGTAGAAGGAGGGAATGCTCAACTGTAACCCTCAGCAAGTCATTTTTCCATTGCAGAGAAGCAAGAAGCTATGGACCAAAGGTAACACTGAACCCACAGGACATTGGGCCCGAGGAAGCAGTTAGGTGATAAAACCCTAAACAACCACCACCATTGGATCGCCGGACAAGAATCGATGGAGGTGAGGTGGGATAGATAGCACTGGAATGCTGAACCAGGTAGCGATCGCATGTAGCATCCTCAACCGAGATCACGCCACGTATCCCAGCGTACGAGGACCAACTAAGCCAAGGCTGGGCAGTAAATTCCAAGGTACCGATGGCCATGTGATCCATTAACACCAACCTCTCTGGAAGCATGGTAATTTATGCATATATTAAGCACATACAACTAGAGGGTGAGTTGACCGATTCTACAACAACCATAAATCATATCATTAATTAAATGCAGAAATATATATATGTACCAGTAACCAAGTTTTCTGTGTAAACATATATATATATGATATATATATAATATATATATATTATATATATTAACATTTTTAAAAGTGACTGTTTAATTGACAAAAGTTAGGCTTTTATTAATTTCAAATTTTGAGTTAATTTTTAATATAATAATGAAAGTTAAATAATAAATAAACACTTAAACTTTTGTTCTTCTCACAATTTGTATCTTATATGTAGTGAAGTGATTTACTCAAATCATATGAGACTGAATTTTTTAACATAATTTAAATCATATGAAATATAACTTTTTACCATAATTTAGATTCCACGCTTTTTTAATATAATCTATATTATAGTACCTTATAATTATTGTCTAGAGAATTATTCTACTATCAATTGGTTTTGTCATAAGAGGCAAGTACTAAACAATAACGCTGTATATTATACTAGTTGTAGTTGTTTTAAATCCATGTAATTTTGAATCTAATATCTAAAGAGAGGTATCACATATTTTTTTGTGTGATTACAAGAATTGATAATTGGGTTATTCTCTTACTCTCAAGTTAATCAGGGAGTCGATTTCGGCTACTATCTACTATCGTTATATTTTTTGGCAGCTATAACTATATTTTTTTGGACCTATATTTTCCCTTCTTTGTAAGCTATTCCGAAGAATTTGAACCTTGGATTTCTTTATAATACTATTTCATATCACAACATTAACCAATTAAATTACATTCAAAAGCAAGTATCACATATTTTAAAAAATATATATTTTAACTTTATGTATTTTGAAAAAAATAAAATCACAAAAGCTTATAATTTTCATGGGGTGTAATAATGATGGTGTCATATTTAGGTTTTGAAATTTGTGTATTTTGTCAAAAATTAAATTCAAAATTTTTTATATTTTTTGAAAGTGATAATGTGGTGTCACATTAAGTTTTTTCAATTTGTATATTTGAAAAAATTACATCCCAAGAAATTATATTTTTATCAGATGTGAATTGATAGTGCGAATCTCTAATTAAGAAATTTTTTTGGGGTTGTATATATATCTATTATATATATTATATATATATAATTTATATATAATATAAACATTACTTAACAGCAAAATATTATTGCTAAAATTTTATACCAGACTTTTAAATTTGAATTTGAGTATTGTTTAAAAAATTTATTTTGATGTTAACTTTTAAAATAATATTAATTTACGATTATTCAAAATCCAAAATTATTATTATCATTATGATTATATATATTTTTATGAATTACATAATGTTTATATAATTTTGAGACATAAACCTAAATATAGAAGATGCGTGAAATTTTTAATTTGAATTTGAGTATTACATAAAACTTTTTTTAATGTGATGTCCAAAAATTCAAAAAAATAATGTAATTTCACAATTAATTCAAACCTTCATCATTATTTTTATAAATTACATAATGCTTATATGATTTTGAGACATAGCTTCCGTTATGGCTATGGCTTCGACCACATAAGCCTGCATATCTGCATATAGAAGGTGTGTAAAAATATTAAATTTGAATATTGAGTACAACTTTTTAAAAACTCTTTAAAATAATATAATTTCACAATTAATTCAAACCTCCATAAAAAAATTAAAATTAAAATTATATTTTATGAGTTACATAATGTTTATATGATTTTGAGACCTAACCTCCTTTGTGTCTATGGATTCCACCACATAGAACTGCAAGTTTTGATTATGATAGAATATTAAAGGTTTTATTGTACTATGAATATTGAATAAAATTTTAAGATACATATCTAAAAAAATAATCTATGTATTAATTATATTTAGTAGTTATTTTATTGAATATTGGATTATATTATATATGTTCTTTTTCAATGTAATTGAGGTTAGGTTATATATGGTGCTTATTACGATTATACAATCTTCGTTCTACGTTTCGATATTAAATTGGTGTCATTTTAGGTTTGTAATGTTTATTAGCGAGCAAATATTTATTTCTTTTAACATCATCATAAAGTATCATATGGTTTGAATGATAATATATGTTATAACCTTTAACAAAAAGGACTTCTAAACTATAGCGAAGTGGCTCCACTTGTATACCACTTGGATGGTCTTAGAAAGTGCGATTTTTTTTCTCTTTTAAATCTATGGCTCACATTTGTTAGAGTTGAATCTGCGGTGGGATGTGGAGGAGGTGGTTAGAGAGTAATCACTTTCCAACCCTAGCGTCGAATGTGACTCATTTGTTATTCTTCTTTGTTGAAAATGGCTCTGCGACCCTTTTATAAAAATCATGTTACTGTTTACTCATGAAATGCTCTTACTAAATCGCTCGTTCCGTCAAGTAAATTCATGGTTATCTTTTTGTATAGATTTTTCTTTGGCATGCATGAGGGTTTTTTGGTTAGCAGTGGCTTATTTTGTTTCTTCTGGTTTCGTTGGTGTTTTGGGCTTGGTACTAGGGTTTGCTTAATTGTATTCGCAACCTTTGTAATAGTGATTTATATACATTCTTCTTTAGAGATTGCAAGTTCAATTTTTCGGTGAAGTTATTAATAGTTCTCTCTGCAACAAGTAAGATTCATATTCTTTTTCTTTTATTGTCCCACTTGATTTCATATTAAAATCTTGGTATTAATTTTGGTTGTTGGCATTTTAGGAACATGATTGAAAGTTGGTCAAAGAGGGCACCATTCCATGTAAATGTTTCTCCCATATTATGTGATCTAGGTGGATCTCCAGACGCCAATGGCATGAAAAAAGCTCAAAATTCAAAGTGGCAGAAAGTCGATTAACTTGACATCAAATCGAAGTGCTTGTCACCCTAATTCCAATGGTGTGAATGACACTCCAATCCGAGTCCGTATGAAGAATATAGAATTAGTCAAAGTTGTGGGTTGACTTATCCATGTGGCAAGCTTAACGAGGGTGCAATTTGGCAAGGGTCCGGCACTAGAATTCGACCAGTTTTCCAGGCCTAAGGTTCTGGAAAATTTTGAAATATGTGGTGGTTATTTATTTTAAAATATATATATATAAAAAGGATATGGGGCGGGTGGTCATGACCTTGCCACCCTCGGAACCACCATAACCAAAAATCAAAGATTGGGGTGTGCGGCCATGACCCCGCCACCCCCGATGTCCACCAAACAGAACCATATTAAATGTATGGTGGGGGCGCGACTGTCAACCCCGTTGCCCCTCCACCTCACCTATCTAAGGAACCACCGATGGAAAGGGGGCGCGGGCCACCCAAAACAGCGAACCCGCCGCCCACAATAAACATTAAAATATATATGCAGGTTAATTCGGAAGGGGCAGGATTTGATCCCCCGACCCCTCCTCAACAAAATTCCATGTTTGCCATTGCACCCAATGGTCCTCCTTTGGTTTATCTGCCCACCAATTTATATTTAAACACTTATGCACAGTGTGGCAGGGAGGAGAGAGAGCGCATGTATTTCGAGGCAAATGAATTGCAAGGGGCAGAACTATGAGCAGGCCTATGATAGGGGGCAGAACCTTGCCTGAGAACATTTTCCACAGGGTCAGTTTTGGTCTAGTGTCAAAATTGGGCAAGTTTTATATCAATTTTGCACCTCTCGGTGACAGGAACTCAATGGTGATGCTAGTTTTTACCATAGAGATCTCCATTTTTCAGCCATTTTTCATAATGGAGGTATAAGACTCCTTTTCTAAATGTTGATTGTTTTCTTTCTCATGCCACTTAATGAATGAAGGCCTCCCCATTGATTGAGTAGGGCCCGGAGATGTAGTCCAAATTGGACAAACTCCATTATCAAGTCTCTTGTCTTCTTTCATGCTTTTATGTGTTTCTCCTCTTCTCTCATGTGCACATTAAATTTCTATGGTTAAGCTGCCATTTATCCATGCAATTCTTTAATACATCTAAAAGCAAAAGATCTTGGATCAAGTAGTATCAGAGCAAGTCTTTGTAGATGTGAATCACATGTTTGTATGCTAACAAGAAACATGCTCCAAAGAGGTGAAGGGAAACTAAAGTCTTTTGATCCCAAAGCGGGGCATGCATATCAAAGCAGAAACATGGCAGATGAAGAGGCTCTTTATGAAGAGGAGGGCAACTATCGCAAAACCTTCTATACAATAGCAGAAAAGGTCTATCAGTTGCTTTCAAGGATGGAGAAAGCAGAAGAGAGAAATCCAAAAGAACAAGGTTCAGTGCATGGAAATGATGAAGAAGAACCCCCTCCTTCTCCTTCCACGAGTGAAAGTTCTTCTTCATCTCATCACCATCATCATAGAAATTCAAGGGATGCATCTCAGAAACCTTTCTTTAAATTAGATGTCAAATTTGATCTTCCCATGTATAATGGTGAAAGTAATGCATAAAATCTTGATAATTGAATTAAGCAGATTGAAATCTACTACAGGATTCAGTAGATCGAAGAGGACGAGGCAAAGATTCAGTTGGCCTCTCTTCGACTGAGTGGCACCGCTCTTGTTTGGTGGGAGACAAAATTGTGGAGCAGTAAGAGTGTGGGTAATCTTCTTTCCTCATAGCCTAGTTTCATTTTTGCATTAAAGGAACAATTTTATCCCTTGGGTTATAAGCAAAAAGCCTTAATGGATTGGCAATACATAAGGTAAGGCAAAGGTCAGGATGTTCAAAGCTTTACTGAGGAGTTTAGAAAACAAGCACTTAATTTGGGCATTGCATTGACTCACCTGAAGTAATAACTAAGTATATTGGATAATTACATAGTTACATTAAACATTTATTATTATTGTTTGAACCAACTACTATTGACTTGGCCAGTGTAAATTCCATTCATCTTGAGAACAGGGGCAGAAATGAAAGAGATGATCATTTCAAGAAACCACCTTTCAAACCTCCAAATGGAAAACTCAAAGTGAAAGGAAAGGGAAAGGAGAAGAGTACAACATCAACCAAGAAAGATGAAGGAAAAAGGCCTTATTTCACTCACTGCAGAAAGGAAGGTCATGACGACAATCATTGTTGGAAATTGTACCCATAATGGAGAAAAAGGCAAGCGGAAGACAGTGGCAACTGTGCAATAAGATATTGGATCCGATTTCGGAGATGAAGCATTGATCACAGTAGCAGGAACAAAAGGTACTCTTACACCTTATGTTAACTCTGAATCACATGAAGGCACTAGTTCAATAGATGAGTCTCTTCCTAATGAACGAAAGGGAATTGAGTTATTTCATATTATAGTTGTCATAAATCATACAAAAGTGGAAACTCTATTTGATACTAGATCCCAAGCAAATTTAATTTCAAAGTCTTTGGTAAATAAGCTAGCTTAGAAACCAAACCACATCCAAAACCTTACCCGCTTGGATGGATACATGATAAAGCCAAATTGAATGTAACTAAGTAGTGCAAGTTTAAATTTGTGATTGCTTCTAAGTTAGTGGATGAGGTAGAACTTGATGTGATACCATTGGATATCTGTGGCATGGTGCTAAGGAGTCCATATCTATATGATAGAAAAGCAATCTTCTTCCATCATGAAAACAAATACCAAATCAAAAAAGATGGGGTAGAATATATTGTAAGGGCTCATCAAACTAAAATCAATGCCAGCCTTATAAGTGCCGGACAAATGAAGAGGTTGGATTCCAATAAGGGTTGCATGCTTATGGTTGTAAGGGGGAAGACACAGAATTATCCAATGCTTTCCATGGTTGTGATCATGTGCATAAAAAGGAATTATGTGAATTAATTTCTAACTATGATGAGATGTTTCAGGAACCAAGGGATTACCTTTGAAGAGGGAAATCCAACATGAGATCCATTTGCAGCATGACACTCCTTTACCAAATATTGGCATGTACAGGATGTCGACTATTCATATGGAGGAGATAAAAAAGCAGGTGCAGGAACTATTGAACCAAGGGGTCATCAAACCGAGCACTTATCCATGCGGCTCATCGATTGTCTTAGTGCCAAAGAAAGATGGCACATGGAGGATGTGTGTGGATTACCGAGCATAAAAAAAAATCACAGTGAAAATTTGTTATCCTCTCTCGCGCATTGATGATTTACTAGATCAATTAAAGAATGCTATCTATTTCACCAAATTGAATTTGCGTAGTGGTTATCACCAGGTCCGAATTGCAGAGCAGGATGTGTGGAAAACCGCCTTCAAGACCAAACAAGGGTTGTTCAAATGGATGGTGATGCCATTCGGACTTTGCAACGCTCCAACCACTTTCATGAGGGTCATGAATGATCTCTTTAGGTCTTTCATTGATGAATTTGTTATGATATATCTAGAAGATATTCTTGTCTTTAGTAAAAATCAGAATGAACATGTATGCCATGTAAAGAAAGTGCTTGATGAATTGAAAAAAGAAAAACTCTATGTAAATTTATCAAAGTGTGAGTTTGGGAAAACCTCTTTGGTTTACCTAGATTATATTGTTGGTCATGGTCAGTTAAAAATTGATCCTTCTAAAGTTGAAGCAATTGTAAATTTTCCTAAGCCTACTAGTGTAACCGAGGTTCGCAGCTTTTTGGGTGTAGTACAGTATTGGAGGAGATTTATTGCCAATTTCTCTTATTGCAGCACCTTACACACACTGACAAGTGTATAGAAAGTCTTTCAATGGGGAGGAAAGCAGTGGAAGTCCTTCGAAGCATTGGAAGAAAATATCAACACCACACATCTTGGCCTTATCATATCTCCAACAACCATTTGAGATCAAGACAGACTCCAACAGATATGCCATGGGAGTTGTACTGAAGCAACAAAAGAAGCTGATATCTTACCATTCAGAGAAATTCTCTCAGGCTGTGATAAACTATCCCACTTATGACAAGGAGTTATATGCCTTGGTCCAAAGAGTGAAAAAGTGGAAACACTACCTGATCAGCAAGGAGACCATCATCCATACGGATCATCAGCCCTTGCAGTATATTTAGTCATAAACCAAGTTGCAACAAGCTCATCATTTCAGGTGGATGGGTTTTCTTCAACAGTTTCATCTGGTAATAAAGTATAAGAAGAGCACTAGCAACAAAGTGGCCGATATGCTATCTCGCCCTCCTATTTCTGCTTTTGTTATTTTGCATAATGCTTCGTTATTTGTTGAAAGTTATGCTGAACAATATGCTAAGGATGATGACTTTAAGGAGATTTATGCAAAACTAGCCCATGGTTCACAGGTGGACAACTATCACTTGTAGGGAAAACTGTTGTATCACCTTGGAAAATTGTGCATACCCACAAGGGAAAGAGTACATGTAATATAGGAGGCCCACACCTCCCTTGTGTCTGGTCATTTTGGTGTTGAAAAAACTTTGTGTCATGTACAAAGATTTTGTTTTTGGCCTCATATGAAGAACATCGTGACTCACTATGTAAAGGAATGTGTGATGTGTTCTGTTTCAAAGCCCTCTAATAGAAAACTCGGGCTCTACAAACCACTCCCTATTCCGAGTCATCCATGGGAAAGTGTGTCAATGGGTTTTGTAGGAGGTTTGCTTTGTATAGAAAGGTCATGAATATTTGTATGTCCTCATTGACCGTTTTAGTAAGATGTATATTTTAATGCCTTGTAAAAAGCAAATCACTGCAAAGAAAACTGCTTATATTTTATTTCAGCATGTTTGGGTCCATTTTGGGTTTCCCACATCAATTGTGTCAGATCGGGACTCTCGCTTTCTTGGAGAGTTTTGGACCATCTTGTGTAAGATGATGGACACGAAGTTGAAAAGAAGCATGGCATTTCATCCACAAACCAGTAGAAAGACAGAGGTTGTCAACCACACTATGGTACACTTATTGCGAGGCTATTGTGGAAAACATCCTAAGTTGTGGTATGAGCATCTTCCATATGTACAACATTCCTACAATCGAGCAGTGCACTCATCTACACATCGTTCACCATTTGAGACATGTTTTGGCTACCTACCCAAAGATCCTTTTGATATGGTCTTTGGAAGGGAAGATGCCTCCAATGGACGTGATGATAGGGACAAAGTGTAATGGTTCATTCAACAAACCCAGTTGATTCACCAAGTAATATAGGAGTAGTTGGAGAAAAGTCAAACCCGGTACAAGGCTCGACATGACAAAAAATAAGTCGACCATCATTTTCAAGTGGGCAACAAAGTGTGGTTCCATATCAACAAGGACATAATGAAAGGAGAAGGGAAGAAATTGCGACCAATATGGTATGGTCCATTCACCATCTTGGAGAAGATTGGAGAAAATGCCTTTCATCTCGATTTGCTAACATATATGCAAATGTACTCCATAACGAATGTGGAAAACTTAAATATTTATGAGCCACCATTGATTATGGACACCGAAGAGGTGGGATCAATTCCTACAGTTGATGATTTTTCACCAGAGTATCTCGATGAGTTGCCTGAAGATATCATCCTTGACAGAAGAACCAAGACTTCACAACAGGGAGATGTGGAATACCTTCAAGTTGGTTTCAAAGGGATGCACCCTAGCAAGGAAAAATGGCTGGAAAAAGAAAGAGTGAGGGAAAAATTCCCTCACTTGCCAATTGGATGATAAAGCATTTGGTGGTCCAAAAGCTCCCACAATGGGGAGGATTGATCTAGGTGGATCTCTAGACACCAATGGCATGAAAAAGGCTCAAAATTCAAAGTGGCAGAAAGTCTATTAACTTGATATCAAATTGAAGTGTTGGTCGCCTTGATTCCAACGATGTGCACGGTACTCCAATCCGAGTCTGTATGAAGAAGATATAAGTATTCAAAGTTGTGGGTTGACTTACCCATGTGGCAGGCTTAACGAGGGCGCAATTTGGCAAGGATCCAACACTAGAATCTGACCAGTTTTCCAGGCAAAATTTTGGGTCCATTAATTTGTCTAATATTTCCTAAGGTTCTGGAATATTTTGAAATAGGCAATGGTTATTTATTTTTAAAAATCTATATAAAAAAATACGGGGCAGGCAATCATAACCCCGCTGCCCCCAAAGCAACCATAACTAAAAATCAAAGATTGGGGCAGGTGGCCATGACCCCACCACCCTCGAAGTCCACCAAATGGAACCATATTAAATATATGGTGGGGGCCGCGGGTTGTCAACGTCGTTGCCCCTCCACCTCACCTATCTGCAGAACCACCAGCAGAAAGGGGGTGCGGGCCACCCAAAACAACGGACCCTTCACCCACATTAAACATTAAAATTATACGCAGGTTAATTCGAGAGGGGCAGGATTTGATCCCCCGACCCCTCCTCAACAAAATTCCATGTTTTCCATTGCGCCCAACAATCCTCCTTTGGTTTATCCACCCACCAATTTATATTTAAACACATATGCACAATGTGGCGGGGAGGAGATAATGCACACGTATTTCGACGTAGATGAGTTGTAGATGGCGAAACAGTGAGCAGGCTTATGACAGGGGGTGGAACCTTGCCTGAGCACATTTTCTAGGGGGTCAGTTTTGGTCTAGTGTCAGAATTGGGCAAGTTTTATATCAATTTTGCACCTCTTGGTGATAGGGACTCAATGGTGATGCCAGTTTCTGCAATAGAGCTCTCCATTTTTGGGCCATTTTCCAGAATGGAGGTATAAGATTCCTTTTTGTAAATGTTGATTGTACTCTTCTTTCTCATGCCACTTAATGAATGAAGGCCTCCCCATTGATTGAGAAGGGCCCGAAAACATAGTCCAAATTGGAAGAAATCCGTTATCAAGTCTCTTGTCTTCTTTCATGCTTTTATGTGTTTCTCCTCTTCTCTCATGTGCACATTAAATTTCTATGGTTAAGCTGCAATTTATCCATGCAATTCTTTAATACATCTAAAACAAAAAGATCTTGGATCATTATTTTTATTGGTTATTTCGTTCAAAATTGCAACTTATAATGATTCGCCCTAACAATTTTTGTAATCCTACTTTCAGCTGTGACCTTCAATAGTCAGTCCATGGGTTCGGTGGTAATTTACCCAACTTTTTAACATTTCTCCTTCTAGTTCTTCTCCAGGTGTTATTGAGAACTCACTTGACGAGGGTTTCTTCTTAGGGCTACATGGTATATCTCTTTCGAAATTCTTTTCATACTTATGTGGCTTTCCACTGAGCTAGGTTTATGCGTCCAATCCTTAAAGTTGTTGACAGATTGTTTCTGAAATTCTTCGCAAATTGTTATGTTTGCGTTGGAATTAATCGGTTGAAGTCATTGATCACTTCTCATTTTTTGTTGGGTTCTCTGTAATCATTTCTTGTAATTATTAAAGGTACTAGCTACCAAATGGCTTTAAATTATTAAGGACCGAAAATGGCTATATTTTTGTCCATAATCTTTCTGGGGTTAATAGAAAATTCTACTTAGTTACTTTCAATGATTTTCTTTCCAACAAAATGTTTCTTTTCCATCCTTCTTAGAAAAGTTTATTGTGAGTTTATTTCTTCATGCATTCATTGTATATATCTAATATATATATATATATATATAATATATATATATATATATATATATATATATATATCTATAACCATTGATGTAGAGAATTCTTTGATGCATCCATTAATTAGATTTGTCTTTCGACTGTATTATTTACTGTGTTGTTGTCATAGTATGGGTTCAAACTGGTTCGAAATATTGCATCATGGAAAATTTTAGGGGATAATATTTGCACGTGGGCTAATTTTCCATGATTTTTCAAAAATAAAAGATTAGCCAATTTCCATTTTTTATAAAATTGATTTGCCCAAATTTTACAATATAAAATTATTTTACCTTAAAAATCGCCAACATTATATGGAGAGTATATATAAAATCATTATAAATTTGAATAATTTTACAAATACATCAATAAACATTTTATACTTTGCATATTATGGACTAGTGATATTTGCCAATGTTTTTAAACTTCAAGATAATTTTCCATCCATAAAATTCTCCCTGGATTGCATTATCTACAAAACATGTTACCATTCAGATTCTTAGTATTATAAATATTTTATGCCATTATTTATTTACATAGTTCGTAGTTTTAAAATGATTATACATAGGTTCTAGGTTCTCTGTATACACAATAAATTTATCTTATCTTGGTTATAGATTAATTTTCTCACTTTCAAAATTATAGTTAGATTATCTTTGTTATCTCAGTGTATACACAATTGCCAATTTATATTTAATTTACAGATTTCCTGTGTCGCAATTTACTTCACACTCTTATTTTATTTTCAACACCAATGTTCTTTATGAGTTAGGGATTGTTCCTAAGCGACAACTTCGACTTTACTCATGAACTAATCCAAATTTCACCACAGGATTATGCTTTGACTTCTTGGATGGAAAACCTTTTCTCTTTTCTTTTAGTTAGAAACTCTACCTGGAAAGAATAATAGTTTCAATATTGAAAATACTTCAGAGTATAAACACAATTTTTAGCCTTTAACATATTTCACAATGTTACACAATAGTTTCATTCTTATACATATTTCAGAGTATAAACAACAATTTCAATTTTAAGCATACTTCGCAGTATAAACAACAATTTTCAATTATGAAACATTAACCAACAGAAAATCAAGCTTTCTTAATACTTATATATTCCCTTTCTCTTCTTATATAAGTCAGCCACAAAATCGCAAGGGAAAGGATGCTCCACCCAACCTATGAGAATCAATAACACCATTGGAAAACCCCCCCCAAGCCAACGTCACATCCAAAACAATTTCATAACAGTGACTTGCATAGGTCCAACCTAGAGGCTTTATGATCCCAACTAGATTTAGTCTAGGGTCCTAAAGATTGAGAACACAAGATCCAATTGGAATTCTATTGACCAGCTAACTCAATAATTCCTTATGTTGACACTGTCCTGCCTTCCTCTATTGTGTCATGTTAGAGGCTTTTAGTTTTTAGTCTATCTCTCCTTCAAGATTGCCTCAAGTTCCTCTCTTACCCTCTTGGCTCCCTCTTCCAATTAAGAAGTTTTATTACCAAGGAAGGAGTTTGGGTAGGCAACCAACTTACCCGTAACTGTTTTCAACTACCTTGAATGTGAAACTTCCCTTAGCATTGCTTTCCACTGTAATTTTATGGCTATCTACATAAATCATTTCTGCATTTAATAAATTAAACAAAACAAAAAAATATTCTAATGATTATTCGACCTTCATATGTCCCATTGTTAGCTAAGTCATTTCAGTAGAAGTAAATTAAAATATTTACTATTCATTGAGCGGTATTACATCTTCCCCCCTCAAGTGAAACACTATCCCCAATGTTTCTTGGCCCTCAAAATAGGTTGGAATATGGCTTGCGCATAAAATAATCATCTTCCCAAGTAGCCTCTTTTGGGCTAAAATGCTTCCACTGCACTTAACCTAGGTAACTTCTTGATTTTGTAGCATAATTTCTCTCTAATCATGAATGATAGAGGTTTGACTAGGAATATTCCATCTGCTTTTACATACATCCACAACTTTTATGGCTAAATAGTTTCCATCAATCATTATTTAAGAACACACCCACACACACACACACATACACACACGCACACACATATCATTTCAAACCTTATTATAAACACCATTAGTTGTTATTTATGTACCCATCAAGGGTCATCAACATGCATCACAACCCAACAAGGGTAGCAAGTTGCACTTAGTAAGAGTTAGTAGCATCATTGTAAACTCATCAACAATATCAATAAATCCATTTTACTTACCCAATGACTATTCTAATTGACAAGGACCCCACCGTGTAGTCCCCCCATAATTTTAGACTACAGAGGTACCAATTCTATATGTACTACTTACTTAGTAATAATAATATTTCAGAAACTTTTTATTGTTCTTGTCTTTTATGATAGAGTGAAACTAGTGCACTATCATACTAGGTAGCAATACTAAGCTTTTATCCTAATTCAAATTTTACATATGCATTAGTCATGCATGAATAATGTTTAGGATAACTTCATTTTCCACCATATTCAAGGTGGATATATTGTTGTCTACTTTGTCCACTTTGCAACATTCGTTCAATATTGGCCCCTTTGTCATCCTGTATTGTAGGTTGTTGATGTAAGTTATATGCAATTTTTCTTCAATGTAAAATCATGGGATTTCTCCCTTTTTGCGCTCATGTGTGTATTTCATATATCACACTCACCATGTTACTCTAGTTTCGTTATTTTCTTATATATTGGACCACAACATGTTATTCACTTCATCCAACAACAAAGTATTTTAATACAATTGACATGTGAGTTCCGGTGAAATTTTAATAGAGAGTAGTTTTTTCCTAACATGGGAATAACTAATTATATTACTAGACCAGTCACATAGTCATCATACTTATTATCATCATTTTTATTTATTTAAGTTCAAGGAATTTTTTCTTTACCTCGTCCCCATGATGGCTTGCAACCAATGATATATTCTTTAGGCACCATCATAATTTCATGATATCAAATATGGCTAAACATTACCAAAGTTCTAGGACACTTCAACTTACCACTTTCGTGACAGATATTATATTCATCCTTTGTTCAAGTGGATATGGTCTTGTCCACATTAATTATTCACCCATATTCTCATGTAGAAGTCTTATCAGGGTTTTATAATTCACTTCATTTTTCTTTACTTTATTCCTTTCCTTATGTTTTTTTCCCAATAAAGGATTGAGGCTTCAAAGCACAAGGTAAAATAAAAAGAAACTATTATGGAAAATCAAGGAACAACCTAGAGTAGTGCGAGAGTACTTAAAATCAACAATGCTAACCAGAAAATTACATTACCAAATATTACCATCATACCTTTCCAACATGCCTCACTCATGAGTTTCTCTCAACTCTCTTGGGGTTTACATCCATTTATGTTCTGCACATTATTGATTAAGGTGTATGTAGGTTACATGGGGTCCTTTTCCCCTTTGCATTTTCTATGCTTGTCAGTTGCCTCAACACATCATGTTAGTGTGGTTGTCTTGACATATTTATTTTGTAAGCATATCATTATAATCAATAATTTGACCAAACTTCATTTATATCCATAAAAGTCATATTGAAGTTCTTTAAGATACTTGTCTAGGGTAACATTGACTAGTGGCATGTTGCCCTTTCCATGTCAACAGGTATAGGTAATGTTTCTGCCAATAGGCTACCAACATTCTTTTATCCTAGCTTTAAATTTTTTCTTCAAATTATATGCCACATTTCCTTAGTTACATTTATCGGCTATCTGTTTTTTTTCTAATCACATTTCTTTTTCACCTATATCCACCAACAACCCTTCAATTCACATTAGGACAACAAACTCCTCAGAGTATTTAATATATACATTTATTGGCATGTGTATCTTGTCATGCATATATACATATTTTCCTATGTTGCCCTATTCCAGCGTATGTTATTTTCCAAAAATTTTAAGAAAAAGCATTAGACTAGCAACGACCAGGTTAAGAGTTTTCTCCTTATAGTTTACGGTTGTATCATTTGGCCTTAATTTGTAAATATATTTTTATATAGTTCTGCTAGATTTCTCATGGAATCTAGCTTGAACCTATTCTTGTTCATCTTATTGTACCAACTCAGATCAAATCTTTAGATATTGGAATTACAATTAACAAACATTTCAATCAATCAAAATCCTCTTGGCATCTTTATTTCAATCAGACTTAACCTTTCCAACTACAAAGTGGTTATAAATTAGACCAATTAGAGAATCATTCCATGATTTAATGTTACAATTATGTAACTCACAAAAATCTTGAGCCCCCCTATGCCCATCAAGTACAAGGAAATAAAAAATTGTCTAGATTCTTTTTCTATATTTAGAGTCATTGCATTTCCTTCCTAGTAGATTTCCATATTCTGTAATTGACTCTAATCTTGCTCACTTTATACTTAATTTGGTATAAAGCTGATATCTTTCAAAGTATCAACAACACTGTTCTAAATTGATTCCATGTTTATTTAGTGTCTTGGAGTAACCCAAATACTATTATTATGTCACTTCCAACTTAAAAGTCTCAAATACACTTCTCACTTCATTATTCCCGAGACAAGTCCCCTTCCATCACAAGTTATTATGATAGTTTATCACATCTTACCTTAATTTCGTTGGTTTTTAAACAAGAAACAATTCTCAATTACTTGACTTTTGCAAACCTCCATACTGATGGTTTGTACCATTTATTCCACTATTGAAACTAGTCCTTTTGTGACTCACTTCATGAAGAGGCTTTTTAGTGAGAATGTTTATTAATTCCCTTACCATTTTTGTTTTCATCAGTCATGAAATCCAACTTACTTGTACCAATCGACTATTATTGTATTTGATGTATTTATACCTAAGTTACATTGTTGACATATATATTTTTACCTTTTATTGTCATCACTGTCGATTTTTACCATATCATTTACTAATGTCTAATTTGGTGTAAAGAATTTTGACCATTCCTACCAATCACCCAAGATAACTCCAAAAAACTCATATTTATACATTTTTTTTTTTGTAGTCATGAGTGTTCTACATTCTCATTCAACTTCAACAAAAGTTATCATTAAGTATGTCTAGATGGCTTCTTGGTTATACCAACACACCATATATTTGGTTTTATGTACTACAAGGTTCTCGATCCCCTTTATTCCCTTTTCTAATTCTATATATACCTTATTCTGTGTATATTTTTTGTTGATTTTTTTTTTATTCGATTATAAGTCTCATATTTTTTATTTTTTATTATTATTCCGCAATGGGTTTCTAATATCTTCTTTTTAACATATAATGCAATTATTATTGCGATTGTTTCACAATTTTGCTGTAGTCTTTCATTTTTCAATGTACTTCCCATACACAGGTAAGATTACTCTTTTGTTAGGATTTGATTTTTTTTTTTTTCTACCAAGTATTTCCCTCGTTCACTCTCTCAACTAGGTTCTTGATCAACACCAGTATATGTGCGAGGGTGTAATTTATACCAATCAGGTGATTACTTTCCAATTGTACGTAGTGAAATAATTAAATATTGCTTCAATAGTATCTTTACCCATTTTTTATACTAGTCTCCTTCTTCAACAATCCATAATAGATGTTTAATTTAAAACATCTTTATGATTATTGATATTATAAATTAAGGGTATCGAAACATAATTTTTCTACAAATTAACAAAAGGGTCTTGCAACTAGAAACAAGTAATCATCATGTAGATAACCCTAAACTTTTTAGGGTGATTTCATATGCTACAATTCTCATTCTCTCTTAACATACCCATTTGGTATTTTATAAATGTTTAACAATATGGGACTTGACACTTTACTTGAACATTTACACGCGTATATGTCCCCTGATTTGTCTACTCATATACTTCCCTATTGTTACAAATCATAAAATTCTCTCTCTCCTCACTATCCAATAATGGCGGGATATGATTTACTTAATAACATGTGTTATTAAATAAATCTTCCAAACATTCGTTTGTTCTTCTAGGTGCCCAACATATCCCTTATTATGGGTAAGGGTATCTCAACAATAATTCCATTAGTATTTTAATTACTAAATTCACAAAATGGTATTTATTTTGATATACTCATGGTAGGGTTGTTTCACTTCTCCTTACCCTGACTCTATAACCTATAAATTTATTTAGTTTCTCATTTGTTGCTCATTTCCAGCTCTTAATTGGTGCTTTCTACCCTTAATTCTACATTGTTTTAAAACAACATAATGGATATGGACCAAAGCTCTTCACCTAGTTGCATCCATATCTCAGGATTTGACTCAAGTAAGGGTGCAAAATTTTGTCTTGTAGGAAGGGTTGCCATATTTCCAATTCTTCTTTGTTGTGGGACATAACACAATTTGTTACTATTTTCTCTTAAATAGGCCACAATGTTGAACCCTTAAGATCTGATACCACCTATAACATATCTCAACATTTTTTTAATATATGTATTAATTACTTTTACCAGTTATTTTACTCGACATTGGATTATCTTGTTTATGTTTATTTTCTCCTATGCCATTGAGGTAAAGTTATACTTGGGTGCTTATTACAATCATGCCCTGAATTTAAACTAGTGGCATTTTATGCTTGTAATGTATATTAGCGAGAAATTTTTGATTTCTTCCAACATTATCATATAGTTTCATATGGTTTGAGTGATAATATATGTTATATCCTTTACATTAAAAGGACTTTCGAATTATCGTGAAGTCACTCTAGTTATATGCCAATTGCATGGTCTTGGAAAGTGTGAGGTTTTTTTTTTTATCTGCAACTCCTATATACTAGGGTTGAATCTACGATGAGATGTGAAGGAGGTGGTTAAAGAGTAACGATCCTCCAGCCCTAGAACTATATGAAACTCATTTTTTGTTCTTCCTTTACTGAAAATGATTTTGCAACCCTTTTGAATAAATCATGTTACTATTTACTATTGAACCACCCCATCCAGTACCAAGTTGCTCGTTCGGTTAGGTAAATTCATGGTTAACATTTTCTAGAGATTTTTCTTTGGCATGCATAAGGGTATTTTGGTCACTAGTTGCTTATTTTGTTTCCTTTGGTTTCACTATGGTTCTTGGGATTAGTACTAGGGTTTTCTGAATTGTATTTGCTACCCTTGTCATGGTGATCGGCATATATTCTTCCTCGGAGATTGCAAGCTCAATTGTTTGATGAATTCTGTCAATGGTTCACCCTGCAACAAGTAAGGCTCGTATTTATCTTCTTTTGTTGTCCCACTTGGTTCCATGTTAAAACCTTCATAGAAATTCTGATTATTGGGGTTTTAGGGATGAGATTGAAGGCTTTTCAAAGAGGGCACCATTCTAGGCAAACCCTTCTCCAATATTATGTCTATTGGCTATTTCATTCAAAATTGTAACTTACAGTGATTCTCCCTAATAGTTTTCATAATCACATTTTCAGTTGCAACCTTCAACTGTCAGTCCATGGGTTCAGTGGAATTTTACCCATATTTTTTAACATGTCCCTTCTCGTTCTTATCCAGGTGCTATTGGGAACTCACTCGACTAGGGTTTCTTCTTAAGGTTACATGGTCTATCTCTTTTGAATTTCTATTTTCTACTTATGTGGCTTGCTGATGAGCTAGGGTTTATGCAGCCAATCCTTAAAGTGGTTTGTAGACTATTTTAGAAACTCTTCGCAAAATTGTTATGTTTTTGTTGGAATTAACTGGTTGTGGTCGTTGATGACTTCTCAATTTCTGTTGTGTTCTTTGTAATCGTTTCTTGTAATTATCAAAAGTATTGACTACCAAATGTTTTTAAATTATTAAGGACCAGTGATGGTTATATTTTTGTCCATAATCTCTCTGGGTTTAATAGTTAGTTACTTTCAACAATTTTCTTTCTAGCGAGATGTTGCATTTCCATCCTTCTTGGAATATGTTTCTTCTGAATTTATTTCTCGATGCCTTCACTCTGTGTGTGTGTGTGTCTATATATATATTATATATCTATATAATATATCTATATATATATATTATATACTATATATATATATATATATATATATATATATATATATATATATATTATTATATATTATATATATTATATATATATATATATATATATATATATATATATATATATATATTCAGTAGCCATTAATGTAGGCAATTCTTTGATGCATCTGTTAATTAAAGTTGTATTTTGATTATATTATTTATTGTGTCCTTGTCATAGTATGGTTTCAAACTAGTTCGAAAGATTGCATTATTTGTGAAATATGTTACCATTCATTTTCTTAGTATTATAAATATTTTGTGTCATTATTTCGTTACACAGTTCGTAGTTTTAAAATGATTATACACCGATTTTCGGTTTTCTGTATGCACAAAATATTTATCTTGTCTTGGTTATAGATTTATTTTCTCACTTTGAGAATTATAGTTAGATTATCTTTTTTATCTCAGTTTATACACATTTTCCAATTTGTATTTAATTTACGGATTTTTGGCCTAGGAATTTACTTCACACTTATTTTTAAATTTGTTATTCATTTGAATATAGATGTATCTAATTTGGTAAAAATTAAAATCTTATTCTTTTCTTTGTTATATTCAATTTGTTTAACTTGTTTTTTTTTGTTCTAAGTTAGTAAGTATCACTCAGAGGATAAAGTTTGCAATATATAGTTTAGAAAATCAACAATATTTTCATGCTTGTAATCATGGATCTATGTCCATTCCCTTGTACATGGAACAATTTTTATTTTTCTTTTTAGAAATGAATCTCATAAACAATATCAAATTGAAATTTTAAATTTGTAAATTTTCAATTCAATTTTGTGTCCTTGTTATAATAAGTACAATGTTAAAGTCACTCTATCTTATTATGCCTTCTGTTGCAGGTATAATGCATCAAGTATGGCATAATAATCTATCTTTGAACATTTTTTTAAAATTAATCCATAGTCTAACTTTATAAACAAATTTTTATTATTATTTCTTAAATTAAATTTATTTTTCTAACATCTCATTGGCTCCATTCTATAACATCCTATTATGTAATTGATTGCAGGCTCTGGATCTGACGTACTTTTCGGAGGCCGTTAAATCCCATGGTACTAACTACATTCAAGCTAGCCTATGGTTATTCTCAAAATCCAAAGACCTAATATTATATTATGTCTGAGTTGACCATTTACAACACCTATCAAGTTTCTATTTATTGATGGTTGGTAGAGAAACTCAGCTATTAGACTAAATCAATCGACATTAACATTGTTTCACTTCAACTTCTCATTGATTGATGTGTACAAGGATCTGCTTTAGATTTTTCTCAGTTGCATGCTGTTACACAAAAATATCGTCACCATGACTATTTGCAGTCAGTATGGGTCCACATCACTTATATTGGCCTCCTAAGAAAGTCTCAGACCTTAGCTCTTCATGTCAAGCTTTGCAAATGAGAGAAAGACATTGAAAATCAATAAAACCCTGGTTCCGCACTCTCTCACTTTTGCCTGCGGGCCCGCACTCTTTGTTCATATTACCTGCGTATCTGCACACTCTGTTTGTAAAGGGGTGGGTGCGTACCCCTGTAAAAGTCAAAAAGGCGCAAGTTTATTCTAAAAAACTCACTTTGGGTTATTCTAGATGTTTCTAGAAGGAATTTTGACGTGGATTGTTCGCTCCAAGGTGGTTCATGCATCCCAAAAGAGAAGGAGCTAATCCCTTGATAGGAGGAGCTATCCCTTTGAAGGAGGGCTTTATCCCTTTGAAGGAGGACCTAGTAACTTCCCTCCATTGCACTATAAATTAAGGCATTGGGTTAGTTGCTGGAGAGGTTAGAAGCTAAACATTTTTTGAGGGTAAATGTTGATGGAATTGGGACTTCCTAGTTAAACTAGAGAGGAGAGATCACATACCTTTTGGTTTCATTGGGAAGTGAGTGAAACTTGTTAAAGTAAAGGAGACTTCTTGTCGGACCCTAGGAGGAGCTTGTATAGCGTCAGGGCACAGGTTGTAAATTTCTTCTTTCATTTGAATTAATACAATCAAATTCAGTTTTCTCAATAAATTGTCTTATGTGGTTTGTTTCATAATGTCTTTGATCATTATGATGAATATGCTTTATGATATTGGATTTTCAGGTGCTATTTAATTTGTTTTCTTGTTTGTGTTTGCAGAATTACACTTCAAGGAAGCTCATTTGGAGAGAGGGAGCGAGGCTTCCACAAACTTGCATTGGACCCAAGGTAGGCCTAAAACACATGTTTGCCTTTGTTTTTGATTGCATATTTAGAGAAAGATAGTTTTTTATTGGCTTGCTTGTCACTAGATATCTTTAGATACTAGGAAGGTCGATCTTGTCTGCAACCTCAACTCATTCTGTGTGACAAAATGGTGACTCCACTGGGGACTTGATTGTTTTCCTTGTTTTTATTTGACCTGAGAAACTTGTGTTTTTGTTTCTGTTTTTGGCTTGTTGTGTGTGGAATTGGGTGGATTTAGTGGATATAGGTTTGTTTTTGCTTTTCATAACTTTAGGAGAAGCCCGCATCCTGTGCTTGTATCACAGTGCGTACTTATACACATGTTTACTTTGCACACATAGCGTGCACACACCTGTGTAAACTATGAACCTGCGAACCTTGCTAAAATTTTGAAAACTTAAATTTTATTCTCTTAATTAGTTTTATTTTGGTTTAGATGTTGTTATCCTCTGCCCAGACCTGCATGTGACTTGTTAAAAGATTTCCTTGGTTTAATTCCATTGGTGTTAGGGTTTTAGGTGAAATTCCTAGAAGTTTTGGTTGTCGGTCTTGATTTTCATTTTGGTTGTGTAGTAGCTCAGAGCTTAGAAGAATAGAAGCCTCAGATCACCTTGGTTTTTACTAGCCTTCTTATGAGTCTGGCCATTTACAAAATCTACCTTTGTTGAGGAATCCATCTTGTGTTTTCTCTTTGCGAAACTTCGAAAAAGCTTGTGTTAAAAGTTTGCATTTCATTTTTACAAAAGAGAACAAAAAATTACTTGTTTTTTGACTGATTTGTGATTCTGGACAAGTTAGTCCTTGGTTTGCTTATCACCAAGTAAAACATCCTTTAAAAAAAACATCGTGTAAGCTTTTACTTCAAGTAGTTTTTTATAGTGTGTAGATCTTAAGATTTGCTTTATTCATAGTTTTCTCAAGATTTTCTTTAGCTATACTTTTGAGTGTTTTTATAAAAATACAAAAATCTCTTTTGAAAAAGTTTGTTCTGGTAGCATTTGAGCGTTTGAACGAAAAGGGAAATTCTTGTGAAAATAACTAGTTGTCTCGTTTTGAGTGCATTGGAACAAAAACTCTTCTTTTAATTTGCTTGTTAAGAAAGATTTGTGTTTACACGCATTTGCATTCTCAAACTCTTTCCTAGCTAGAAGTTCATTGAAGAGAAAAGATTGTTTAATCATCTTAAGTGCATCTTTTTAGTGATTTCGAGTCGATTCTTCACACCACGAGTTTCATCTCCGTACCTCTTGACTTAATCAAAAACCAATAAAAATAACGCTTAAAGTAAAATAAATCTAGTAAATCTTTTTATTTCTAGGGCTCTATTACACCAGCATAGCTTAGGCTAGTGTCTTGGAGTAGGGAGTACTTAACTCTCCAAGACAGTAAATCAAACAAGTAGCTATATCTTGCGGTAGGAGAGAAATCCAATTGTTGCATCTATGCTCTGGGAAAGCTCCTCTTAAAGGAGAAGCACAAGATCATGTCCGAACCAGTGTGGGAATCAATCCTTCCTCATTGGGAATGACGCCAAATATTCACATATTAAAAATGGTAAACCTCGGATTAACCATTGTCGAGGAGCCTGGGGTCACTTGTTGGTAAACCTTGGTTTATGTCAAGGAGCCTTCAAGGGGATTGAGCTTGTTACTCTACCCTTGCATGCGTATCGGATCATAGATTGTTCCCCCAAGTATATTTGTTTCTGTTGTTAACCATAGTGACCATATTCTATAGGATTCTTCCTAAGGTGATGATGGCAGGAAGATCCCACTGTACCTGGAGCAGACGTCGGCTAGACTCACTTGGATTTTCTGGGGGGTTCTCTTCACTCGAGACGGTTTAGTGGAGAAACTTGTGCCAGTCCATTCATTAAGTAGGTTTCCGGGGTAACTGTTCCAACCGCTATTTCTGTATTGAACTCTGCGACGTTGGATTTCATCACCAACTAGTGTTTTCGGTATGGAAAGTTACTGTTTGTGTGTGATTTGATCTCCTAGATTCTTTAGGCGTGTGATTCAATTTGTTTGGTTCTTTAGAGGCTTTAGGTGGTTTTCATTGAGATTTTACTTTTTTTTCGTGTGAAGTAGTTAAAATTTTTTAACCATGGCTGAATTACCGAGGAAGTCCCGTAGACTTCAAGGCCAACCTCCTAAGTTTTCACCGAGCTAGCCTGAAGGGCTACGTGCCCTGGTAACTCCTAAAGACAGTAGAGTTGGGTCACCTGAAAAAGGAGAATCTTCTTTGGTGGTATATCCTGATTTTTCAGTGTTAATAGCAGATTATAGTACGCAGTCTGTGTCTATTTCAGAAGTTACTAGTAGTGTTTCATCTACTAGTGATATAGGTGAAGAACTTGAAATATCTGAACCCAAATCTGAAATTGCTGCTACTCCAATATCAGGGTTTGCCTCTCCAGCTTCTAGTGGTCCTAGTTCACCTAGGGTAGAAAGAATAATTACCCAAAATCTTCCTTTTGGACTAATAGCTATTGAAGAACTTGCTATTCTGGAAAAAGAAGAAGGCATCCCTATTCCTGAAGATCGACCTATTATAGAGCTTAGGGAGCGTGAATCAATCTTTTACAGTCCACCTACTAGTAGTGCTTGGTATCTTTCATTGACTAATTTTTTGGAAAACCCAGGACTAAGTTTTTCACCACCTCGTATTTCTTATCACCCAACACCTAGAGGTTACTATCCTCCGTTAAATATGTCGAGACAGTCGTCCATGTTTTCTCAAACTCTGGAAGCATTTTTATATGGCGGTCCTTCTGTTCCCGCTGGGTATCAATCCATTGTTGGTACTTTTTTGGGAGCATCTCCTCAACCTATTGAACAAGGGTTATTAACTGGAAATAACGGTATTAAACCGTTGAGTGTAGAAGATATTCTCATGATGTCGGGTACTATTCCCAATCCTCAACCTCAAGGTGGCTAGTCACCGCCTGAGGGGGTAGCCTCAAAATCCTCAAGTATCACCTGTGGGGCAACCTCAAGGTACCCAGTTTGTGCATGGAGGGCAACCTAAAGGTACTTAGTTTGCGCCTGGGGGGAAACCTCAAGGATAGTACATACCCACGGGATAGTACGTTCCTCAAGGTCAACCCAAGTATCAATATGTACCTCAAGGTAAACCCCAGTATCAATATGTACCTCAAGGTCAACCCCAGTATCAATATGTACCTCAAGGTCAACCCCAATATTAGTACATGCCTCAAGGTTATCAACCCCAAGGTCAGTACCCAACCCAAGGTTACCAACCACCTTCTGGTCAATCATATGTTCAAGGATCTGGAAATGTACCGTTGAATTATCAACCCTACCCTCAACCAGGTTATGGTCCTCAATATTCTCAACCTTTTATGGGTCCGTACCTTGGAATGAATTTAGTGTGGGATCCATCTCAATCCCAACAGGTCTTACAACTGAACATGCAGTTGTCATCTCAAATTGGACAACCCTTGGTTTCTGGTTCACCCCAGCAACCTGTCCAGTCTACTGTTCAAACTTCTGCACCTTCTGTAGTTTCTCAGTCTGGGCCTAGTACACCTCGTACTCCGCCTCAAATGTCTGATGCAACTACTGCAACATCTGCTGCATCTACCCCACCTTCTTCTGGAGTATCGACAGCTCCGGTTTCTACTGTCCCTGTATCTACTCCTCAGACATCTTTACCTCAGTTTGGACCCACGGTCCACACTTCGGTTCAGATGCCTGTAGGACAACCAGGTTTAAGTACGGTTGTCACCAGTCAACCTCAGTTTATTCAACAACTATACAAAGGGCAGTACCAATATGGTCCTGCTGTGCAGCAACTAGTTTATCAGTATCAACCGTACCCTGGGTATACGTATCAACAACCTCAACAACCCCAGTATGGTCCGGTTAATATTGGTTTCCAGGAGGATATAATATCCCAAATGCAATTCCAATTCCTAGTTATCCTAGATATCCTCCTCCTGGGGCTAGTCTGCAGACCCAGAGTTTTAGGGACCCTAATCGTCAGTTACTGTTTATCGCAACTTTGGACTTGCCTGACTTGACGCGCCTTACAAACGATCCAATTAACTATCTTCCGTTTTGGTCGCCAATGCCACATAAGTTTCCTAGTGATATTCCTAAGTTTGAAGGTAAGCCAGGAGAGGACCCGTCAAACCATGTGATGACTTATCACCTCTGGTGTGCGTCTAATTCCATTTCAGATGATTCAATCCGTTTACGACTTTTCTAGCGCACTCTAATTGGTCTTGCGGCCAAATGGTTCATCGAGTTACCACGAGCCACTTTTTATAATTTTAGTCAGTTAGCTACTTCGTTTTTAACTCATTTTCAGTTTCCAGTCAGATATGACAATGGCACAGAATTATTAACTTCGTTAAAGCAGTCACGTCCACTTACATTTCAGATCATATTCATGAATGGAGATGTCGACGGCGTTTAGTGAAAGTTTTTATCCCGGATCAGATCTTAGCTAAATGGTTTGTAAAATCTTTACTGCCCAAGATCACTGAGGATGTGGCTAAGGCCGGAGTTGTTAGTGAGGAGCAAGTAATTTCTCAAGCACAGTACCTTGACTTAGTTTATACTCAGTCGGGTACGTTACACGAGAAAATCCCCGATCTACCCAAAAAAAATCAAATCGCTGCAGCTCCTTCAGGGTCTCATGCCGCTGATGGTATGATTGGTACGGTTAATACCAAAAGTAAGAAGAAGTCTTCCAAGAATTCTTCTCCTATCATAACCTTGCCAGGTTCCCCGACAGGAGATTCTTCCGTGGAACTTTCCGTCGATATTCATGTTGTAGAGTCATCTACAGCTAAGTCAAAAACCGGTGGTAAGAAGAAATGGAAGAAGAAGAATAAAACATATAAAAATTCGAAAGAGAAACCAGAAAAAGCGAAATCAACTGATGAAAAACGCAAACCTCATTATCCTTGTCTCATTTGTGATGAAGAACATTTTACGAGAGACTACCCTCATCGTGCAGAGGTTGCGAAAATTGTCAAAGGTTCCCAAACTCCTGCTGTTTTGAAAGATCATTTTCCAAATCAAGATAGTAAGATGATAGGTTCTTCCTCAAGTGCCAATGAAGAACCCATACTGATGATGTCCCATGTTCGGATTGCGACTCGATCGCAAGATTATGGCAGTAAAAGTCCTGTTGATGGTAAATAAGCAAAATCTTCTCATTCTAATCCATCAACCTCAGCTCCCGGTTTCGATCCACTACAGATCGAAAAACCTAATCCAGACTTAGTAATCAAACCACCTGCCAAGGGTATACTTCGAAAGTCTGCTTTAAATCCACATGCGAGAGAGGCTTAGAACTATAACATTGTTGAGGATTTAGCTGTTTCACCTTCAGCAATGTTGGCTTTGGAAGTGCTGCAATCATGTCCAGCACAACGTAAATTACTTTTGTCGGCTATAGGAGCTGTTGACGTTTAGGACCCGAACCTTATAATCTTCGATCTAGAAAATAGTGCACCGCGCTTACCTCATCAAATGGCTATCTAGATTCCAGTGATAGTCAAAAACAGACCTGTTCATAGGACTGTGATTGATGAGGGAGCTTCTACGTGTATTATGTCAATACAATGTTGGAGATCGCTTGGTTCTCCTTCACTAAATCAATCCCCAACGATTCTAAAGGCCTTTGATGGCCATGGGTTTCATCCTTTTGGCATTCTACAGGATTTACCTATAGGGGTTGAAGGTAAAACGGTTAATATAGATGTGGAGGTGGTTGATGCCCCTGTAGATTACAACCTTCTCTTGGGTCGTAGTTGGTCTTACGCTATGACAACTGTTGTTTCGTCGGTCTTTCGGCTTATAAAGTTCCCTCATAATGGAAAGATCGTAACCTTAGACCAGCTATCTTACTTTTCATCCGATCCAGCCTCTGCTGAAAGCATTCAGCATGTTGGTAAAACGACGATCCCATATAAGGATGTTGGAGTAGGATTAGTTAAAGATTCCGGTTTACTGGGCACTTTTCCTTTTCTTCCTATCAATGCATCATCAGATACCATTTTTTATGATGATCCTTGGATCATACCTTCTGAATCTGAGATAGACTCATTTGGTACTCTTATGCCTTTGAGTCCGTATGAACTTGCGTATCAGGCCATGTAGTCGTTCTCCGACACAACATCAACCCAACTTGACTTAATGAATGTGGTCCATGAGGAATCACTTTCGACATCAAACTCGGATTCAATAACATTTTCTGAACTTGTTCAAACTGATGAGCAAATTTGTGAAATCCTATGCGTCGATGAATTACCATGGGAAGATCTTCATCACAGATCTTCATTTTTACCTGAGGGTGATCGTTTTGAAAATGATTTTTCATCAATTTTTACGACTGAATATGTCAAGGAAGCTCAGAGTCCAATGGAACATCTTGATTCCGAGGTAAACTTGGGAAATATTTCTTGAACTATTCCCCTTAACATTTCAGTTAAGCCTGGAATTGTTGAAAACGTTCATATAGGTGCCTCTTGTGCGGAAGATGAAATTCAAACATATAAGGCCCTATTTCAAGAATTCCGCGACGTGTTTGCCTGGTCATATGAGGAAATGTCGGGAATTGACCCAAGAAAAGTTGCTGTGATTAAAGCAGAAGTTGAAAAATTACTCAAAGTAGGTTTCATTTATCCGATCCCGTTAACAAATTGGGTATCGAATATTGTTCCTGTTAACAAAAAGCAAGGGACAATAAGAATATGTATCGACTATAGGGACATTAATCGAGCCTGTCCAAAGGACAATTACCCAACTCCTTATATCAATCAAATCATCGATGATTGTGCCGGCAGTGAAATTTTCTCCTTCATGGATGGTTTTTCCAGATACAATCAAATCAATATTCTACCTGCTGATCAACCAAAAACGGCCTTCATTTGTCCATGGGGGGCATTTTCTTATTGCAAATTACCTTTTGGGCTTAAGAACGCCGGGGAAACTTTTCAACGGGCCATGTCTTATGCTTTTCATGATATCAAGCACATTGTGCAACCCTATCTCAATGACTTGCCTACTCATTCATTACATCGAGCTATTCATCTCATCCATTTAAGAGCAATATTTATGAGGTGTAGGCATTATCGGATTAGGTTGAACCCCCACAAGTGTGTTTTCTGTATTGAAATGGGTCGGTTACTAGGGTTTGTTGTTTCGAAAGCCGGCATTCGCGTTGATCCATCGAAGGTTGAAGCCATTATCAAATTGCCTCCTCCTTCGAGTCTTCGCCAACTCCAAAATTTTCAAGGGAAAGAAAACTTTTTACGTCGATTCATCCCTAACTACGTTGAGATCACAAAGGGTTTTACCTAGTTATTGAAGAAGAATACTTCATTCTTTTGGGACGAGATAGCTGAGAAATCATTTGATGCACTAAAACACACGTTGACCCATGCACCATTGTTGCATCCTCCCAACTACAACCAGGATTACTTCTTGCATCTCACTGCCTCCCATTCCACCATCGGAATGGTATTAGTTCAGGAAGATGAATTCGGTACTGAACATGTGATATATTACCTTAGTTGAACGTTAAATCCAACTTAGCTAAAATACTCGCATGTGGAGAAATTGGCATTGGCAGCTGTTCAAGCTCTCCAACGTTTTCGTCATTACATTTTACTACGCAAGACTATGGTCATTTCTGATTGCAACCCTATGATCTATATTTTGACCAAACAATTGCTGGGGGGAAAGTACTCCAAATGGATTGTCATCCTGCAGGAGTTTGACTTGGAATTTGGAAAGTCTAAGTTAAATAAATCTTTAGTTTTTGCGGAGTTAATGTGTGAGGAGCCCATTAACTGAGGACACGGAAACTGTGGTGGAGGAGCCCATTGCAGACGAATCCTTGTTTCTAATCAGCAATTGAGATCCATGGTATGGAGATATCATCGTTTATCTCCAAACCCAATCTTCTTGGCCAGATATTTCACGGTCGAAACGTCGAAAATTACGATTCCAGTCCCAACAATTCAAAATTATTGGAGATACTCTTTATCGTCGCAGGACGGACTCTGTTTTTTGATGTTGTTTGACTCATGAGGAAGCTGAAAGGGTCCTAAATGACTGTCACTCTGGAGCGTGTGGCGGTCATATGTCTGGGTATGCCAAAGCCCAAAAGATATTGTGCGCTGGCTACTTTTGGCCATCTATGTTTAAAGATTGTATTATCGCGGTCTGAAAATGCCACAACTGCCAAATTTTTGATCGAAAGATGTGCACTCCACCTGCTCCTCTTCACCCTATAATTGTCGTTGGTCCTTTTGCCAAATGGGGTATCGATTTTATTACATGTAACCCTCACTTGGCTTGGGGGCATGCGTATATCATCCTTGCAGTAGATTATTTTACCAAGTGGGCCGAGGCGATGCTTACAATTGAGGCAGACGGCAAAAAAACTGCGATTTTCGTATTCAATCATATAATTGCTAGGTTTGGTGTTCCACAAGCGATTATCACTGATCGTGGGTGTCATTTTTGAAACATTATGATGACTGAACTTACAAGCCAGCTTGGCTTGCGTCATGACAGTTCAACTCCTTATTATCCATAAGCTAATGGCCTGGTTGAAGCCATCAACAAAGTTCTAGTCATCATGATCCGACGAATCATTGGGATTCATCGGTCGAATTGGCATAACATGCTATTTTCAGCGCCTTGGGCGTATCGAACCTCAGTAAAAACGTCGATAGGTTTCACTCCTTTCCAACTAGTTTATGGTTTGGAAGCTGTGTTACCCATTGAGTGTGAAATCTCGTCATTGCGAATGGCCATCAAATTACTTCTAGCCACTTCTGAAGAGGAAAGACGTTTGTTATAATTGGCTCAACTAGATGAGAATCGACGCGATGCTGCATTAGCGATCGAATCTCATGCAAAACGTATTAAAGCTTAGTATGATCGAAATGTGACCCCTTGAACTTTTTCGGAAGGAGATCTAGTCTTATTGTACGATCAGGAAAATGATAAATTAGGCGCTGGAAAATTTGTGCCTATGTGGCATGGTCCCTATGTTGTCAAGCGAAAGCTAGCAAAAGGGGCCTATGAATTGGTAGACTTTGACGGGGTCTCTTTAGGTGAACCCAGAAATGGTCTTACTTGAAGAGGTATTATGCTTAAAATGAGTGTGGAGATTTTTTCAGTTAGGTTGGTTTTCTTTCTAGCTGGTGTGTTTTAGATTAAAAAGTGTGCTTAGCTTAGAGAGTGTTTTTTGTCGTTATTCCTGCTTATCTTGGTTTTACTCTTGATGTCGCAGATGTCGACGCTTCTCCAAACATACATTGGTTTCGATGATGGTGCTTGTCGTAGTACACAGAATATTTCTTCCGCATCTTGGGTTATTTATTCGCCCTCTGATGAGTTGGTATCTATGCATGGGGTAAGCCTCAGTCAAACAACAAACAACATTGCAGAGTATAGTGCAATGATTGAGTTATTATCTGAATCTATTTCATTTGGGATTCGGA
>APFE031027744.1:8000-18252 GCA_000404065.3 Pinus taeda | reverse complement strand
AGGCTCTAGAAGTGACCACAAGTAACTTTTTTAAGATGAAACTCGTGCCTTTTGACCTTTACAGGGGTACGCACCCATCCTTTGGCTTACAGAGCGTACAAGTAGGCAGGTACAATAAGTTTGGGATGCGTACACGCAGGCAAGGTAGAGAGAACCTGCGTACCCAGAGATAAACATGTTTTTAGTGACTTTCTCTCTTTTTTGAAGCTTGACATGAAGAGTATAGATATTAGGCTTGACAAGGAGGATAATATGACTATTGATGGAGCCATATTAACTGCATATAGTCATGGTGACAAATTTCAGTGTAACACGCTCAACGATAGATCTCGTGGTTTAAAGACGCTGGAACACGTCTCTAGCCAAAAAAAAAAATTGCTAAGAAATGGAGATCCCATCGGCCCTGGAAAGAGATTTGATACCACTTGTTATGCTTTTAACCTACAAAAGATACCCAAATACAGAATATGTGAAGAAAATTACCCAGAACATAGAATAGTGAGAGACAACAACAAACTATTTTATTATTCAGAAGCAATGTTCACTCGCCTCTTCGAGGGGGAAACCTCCAATAGAGCAGAGCTCGATTCAAAATAACACATACGATGCTCCTCGCAGGGAGTCTCTATCCTTTATATATGACTCATACATGTAATACCATGGATCAATACCATGGGTTTTATTAATACCATCTACCTAATACTAGGTCCATTTGCAACTAACTGTGGGCCCGTAATAAATAATGGGTTAACGATTTACAATTATTAATATGGGCTTTATTGACTCTTTATTATGACGTGATCCCACTACATAAATAAGGGGGTTACGGTGGGACCCTAACATGATCCATTTGATGAATTGAAAGAAGTTGTTTATTTTTCCTAGACTTGCATGGTGGCTATCATCGGGTCAGAGTTGCAAAGAAGGGACTGTATGAGTGGTTGGTTATGCCTTTTAGCTTAACCAATGCTCCTGCTACTTTCATGAGAGTAATGAATGATGTACTCAAACCTTTTCTTGATGATTTTGTTATTGTATATCTGGATGACATTCTTATATTTAGCAAAACGTGGAAAGAACATTTAAAGCATGTTAAGCAGACTCTAGATGTTTTGAAATGAGAAAATCTTTACGTTAAACTCTCAAAATGTGAATTTGGCAAAACATCTTTGAATTATTTGGGACATATAGTAGGGGGTGATGAATTGAAGATATATCCCTCTAAGTTTGGAGTCATTGTAAACTGGCCTAAACCCAAATCTGCTATAGAGTTAGAAGCTTCTTAGGAGCAGCACAATATTGGAGAAAGTTTATTTCTAACTTTTCCTTAGTTGCAGCGCCCTTACATGCTTTAATAGGATTGAACAAGGTGTTTCAGTGGGGAGGAAAATAGCATAAAGCCTTCAACAAGCTGAAAAAAAAAGATTAGTACAACACTAGTACTAGCACTGCCCAATCTTCAAATACCATTTGAGATTGAAAAAGATGCCAATGACCATGCCATGGGAGCAGTGTTGATGCAGCATGGTAAACCCATATGTTATCATTCTGAGACATTTAATTCTGCAGTAGTTAACTATCCCACATATGATAAAGAATTGTATGCATTAGTACAAAGTGTGAAAAAGTGGAAACATTACTTAATGGGAAAAGAAATAGTGATACATACTGATCATCAACCACTTCAATATCTACACTCCCAAACTAAGTTGTAGCAATCAAGACACTATAGATGGATGGGTTTTCTAAAATAATTTCATTTAGTCATCAGATATAAAGAAGGCATACATAATAAAGTTGTAGATATGTTGTCCAGACCAATTATAAATGCATCTACTATACCTAAGCATATTTCAGTATTTCATGAGAGCTACATTAAACAATATGCTCAAGATATATATTTTAAAGATGTATATGCAACTTTAAGTCAAGGCAAACAAGTAGAAGAATTGGATTATCATGTTAAGAACCAACTCTTGTATCATTTTGGGAACCTATGCATTCCACAAACTGAAAGAGTAGAGATAATTTGAGAAGCACACACTTCTCTAAAATTAGGTCACTTTGGTGTAAGTAAAACCGTTGTACAACTGCAAAGATTTTGTTATTGGCCAAAAATGAATGAGATGGTTTCTAGATATGTAAGAGGGTGTACCATGTGTGCTAAAAGCAAGCCTAGCAATATAAAACTAGGGTTGTACACTCCACTACCAGTTCCTTCTCATCCTTGGGAAAGTGTTTCCATGGACTTTGTTGGAGGACTGCCTAAATCTAGGAAAGGTAATGACTATTTATATGCTATTGTGGATAGGTTTAGCAAAATGTGTATTTTAATACCTTGTAACAAACATATTACAGCTAAAAAAGCTACAAAGTTGTTCTTCTAGCATGTATGGGTCCATTTTGGATTACCCACTTCCATAATATCTAATCGAGATACCCGATTTGTTGGGAAATTTTGGTCAAGTTTGTGGGAATTAATGGACACCAGGCTGAAGAAGAGTAGAGCTTTTCATCTGCAAACAGATGGACAAAATGAAGTGGTCAATAGGACAATGATCTAGTTGCTCAGAGGCTATTGCAGCAAGCATACAAAACTTTAGGATGAACATATATGTTATGTGTAGCATGCTTGCAACCTAACTAAACATTATTCTACATAGAGATCTCCTTTTGAGACCTACTTTGGTTTCACACCAAGGTCTCCCTTGGATTTTGTCTTTGGTAAAGACATAGTAGTTGATGGACATAGTGATGTGGACAAGGCAACCAAGTTCATCGAACAAATCCAAGAGATTCACCAGGCAGTATAGGAACAACTGGAAAAGAGCCAAGCCAAGTATAAGGCAAGGCATGAGAAGCATCAAATGGAGCATAGTTTCCAAGTTGGTGATCAAGTCTGGTTGTATATCAACAAAGACAGAATGCAAGGTGAAGGTAAGAAGCTAAAGCCAATAAGGTATGGACCTTTCAAGATACTTGAAAAAATTGGTGAGAATGATCTTCACCTTGATCTACTAGCTTACATGCACAACTACTCAGTCGTTATGCAGATAGCTTGAGACTATTTGCACCTTCATTAATTGAAGATCCCAAAGAGCGGAGTCAATTGCCTTCTACTGACGATTTGTTGCCCAAATATCTTAATGAATTGTAGGAAGATACAATTCTAGACAGGAAGGTAAGAATTACACGTAGAGGGGATGTTGAATGCCTCAGGATTGGACTCAGAGGTTCAAAACCAAGCAGTGGGAAATGGATAGAAATTGAGCAAGAGAGGAAGAAATACCCTCACTTGATTGATGCTTAAAAATAAAACCAACTTTTGGTGGCCCAATAGATTTTTCAGTGGGAAGGCCGTGATCTGAATTGGATCCTATAACACTCTCTAAGTTTTCATGACTATTTCAAATTATGCTAAAAGATTCAAGTCATATAAAAATCAAATCTATCAGAAATAATCTTCATAACAGTTGTAGTTGTGGCCAAAGTGGAGCAACGAGGACCCTCGGTCGAGCGCGCAGAAAATTGGCCCATGGTAACACACACTCATGCAAACTAGCAAAATCGAAGGCCAAATCAAGAAACAGGGGTGGTTTCTGATATGCGATTAGTTCTAAAGCACTAATTGCGTATCTCAGGGTGTCCCCCTTAGTAAAGGAAAGCCCCAAAGCTCCCAAACCTGAAATCGCTATAAAATTCAGAAAAGTAATGCATTCAATTCCATAGCATGGGATTCCACAAACTAGCAGGATATCGGAAGGCCTCGAGGCAGTAAGCAATTTTGATTGAGTCACGCATGATGCCACACATCGAGCAACACACATCCAGTGGATGAGAGAGAAAACCACCCACATCAGATGGGTAAACATCGTACGACTTGTCCGCCCAATATGATGGATGATCATAGGATCTGGGAGGCCTAGATCAATGGTGGAGATATGTCCCAATGACTAATCGGATTTGACAGGTCAAAAAGCAAGATGACAGGTGATTTGAAGTCTGACGTAGATGATGAGTTGGCAAACGATTCATGATTTGTGGGCAATCTTAAAGCAAACGAAATTAATGACCATTCAAAAATGATTCAAGGAATCTGACACCCAGTTTGATAGGAAATAGGTGGCCACCTCCCTGCGAGGCATTACCCAGTGATGATGATGCAGAGAAGAGGAATTCAAATAGACAGAGGTAAGAAAACCGGAAGGCTGGGAAGTGGAAATGAACAATCAAAAGAACATACTAGCTTTAAAGCCATGAACTGATAGAAGTAGAGACAACACAGAGAGGCAGACAAAAGTTAGCCAGATGCCCATAACTAATAGCAGAGAAGAGAGAGTAGAAGCCGAGATGGCCTGAAGGTAGCATCAAGCCAGACAGAGCTAGAGAGAGCCAAACAGAGCCAGAGAGAGTCAGAGAGTCTGTGTACTCCATTGAAGGCTTAAGAGGTTCAAGCAAACTCCTCAGCGTAGGCCTGTCATACTACTGTGACCCTCGGAGGTTGAGTTTCTGTAAGGAGAGTCTGTGCACTCCATTCCTACTGACTTCATCCTTTTTCATGAGTCTCAAATCAAGCTCATTATTGTAAAAAATCTACTTGAAAACATAATAGAGAGGCCACCACTGAAATTCTGGACCAGGAGATGTACCCCATGAACATTGGGAACTCCTTATTAAACTTTTTTTGTTTACATGTTTGACCGTTACATTTTCTCTAACTACCTTAATGTCTATGTATTTCACAATCTTGTCGATCCATTGCATAAAGTAACATAGGAACATCCATGCACATGAGTCTATAATACCTTTAATTCTTTGTCCTGGATAAATTCCAGATCAAGGAACATAGAGGGAGCCTCCACATCAGGCATGGATACATCTAATGTGCAGTGTGAATCTAGTCACAACAAGAGGAAAAGGCTCAATCTTGTTTCTGAACGAGAAGATACAAAAGGAACAGCATAGGTGGCCAACACTAATTTGGACAGAAGCAAGGGCCCAACCCCATTTGAGGAGACACAGGAACCATCCACATCACAAACTCAGATGTTGGAAAGGAATCTAAGTGTGGAAGTGTCTTAATTTAGTAGGCCTACTGACAAAGACCAAGACATAAAGGGCAGATATAAAGAAATCAAAATGAGGAATGAGAAGCTCAAAGTTTAGTCATATGCTCAATATATAAAAATAACTCCCACAAATCAAACAATGTTTATATCAACTTTTGACATCAAGGAGGGAAAAGCTTCAAATTTCCTTTATCAAATCTACAACACAACAGCACAAGACATCATCAAACTTCAAGAGAGTTGATTTTGAAGTGATGGCAAGGGATATTCATCCCATAGACCAAATAGAACTGCATAAATAGGCTAGAGAGATGATATACTCCACCCTTATAGGTAAATCCATAGCTTCCCATCAGCTCCAAAACTCATTGAATAATATCTCGGCACAGTTTCAGTTAGCAGGCCTCCTCATAGGCCAAGGATACCAAGATTAAGTCTTTGGAAGACTTAGTTATAGAGTTGGGACATGATCCCAAAGATATTAAAGCTACAAAGCAGCTCATAAAGAAGAAAAACAATGATATTCTTTCACTTAAGAAGAAATTAAAAATACCCCAGTTGTAACATCCTCAAACACTTGAAGTCTTAGAAAGCCAAACTAGACATGAAGAGTTGATGGACTTAGTCCTAAAACTTAATGATCAGTTAAGGGAGATAGAGAAGGAATTAGACACTTTAATTCAATTGAAGAAAAGTGATATTGCCACTACATTGGTAGATGTCATCCCTACAGTATCTACAATAGTCCCTTCAATAGTAGCAACTTCACTAGCACCTATAGCTCCACCTGCCACAACATTACTAGTCACAACAGAGCCTATATCAATAGCAGGTACATCAGAAGAAAAAGCATCAGAGTTGGTCAAATCCATGGAGGAAATGTCTATTCAGGCTACAGAAATGAACAAACTGAAAGAAAAGGTGGCAAGTTCATAAATTGAATATAGACTTGCCCAAATTATGCAAAAGGAAGAGGCACAAAAGGCCAATAGAATGAGTGAAAGAGTCAAAGCTATGGAGAAAGACTTAACATTGGATAAACCCCTTGGGCAAGCGAAGGAACTATTATGGGCCAATATCATTGACTCTGTCAAGGATATTTAGCCATCTATTCAAGTTATTTTTGAGCAGATAGAATTAATGAAGATAGCTACAAAAGCTATCCAAAAATTCATGGAGGAATTAGGAGACATGCCTAAGGATGCCAATAGAATTATCCACTTCCTTAACAACAAAAACAGGTATGAGCTCCATGAGCTGGATATAGAAGACAAAACTGGAACCATTTTGGAAATAAGGAAGGTCCTTTCCAAAAGAAACCTACTGCTAAACTTGGAAGAATAGTGCGGGAACATGTAGGTAGCCATTGATAGATTCATGGCTAGATTCCAAATTTTGAGGGAGAAAGGATTGCCCAGTCCATTGGTCATTAATGACAAACTTATGACACAATAGGACTATGATAAGAGACTAGGGTAGTTGACTAAAGAACAAGCTAGCACTTCAACAATGAAAGCACTGCCAACAGGCAAAGTTTTGTATAATATATTTGAGAACTTGTTTTTTCTCCAGAATGAGATAAAACACTTGTCCATCATCAAGCCCAGTTTTTCCATGTATATCGAGGTTGATGAGATATATAGGTGAATGATGAATGTCAAGTTACTTGATAATAAATGGTGGGAAAAAATGACTAATTTGCTGTAAGAAATTTACAGTAAAAAAGGTTACTATACAGTAAAAGTATAAGAGCCTGGTAAACATATGAAAACAGGTCAGCATGCCAAAGTGTATTAGTGTCAAAGAGTATCAAGTGAAAGTTAAAAGTTAAAGAAGATTCTAGTGTAAAAGACCACAATAGCAAGCCAGTATAAAGGGCTACAAACCAAACCATAAAGGCCATCAACACCACAATAAAAGGGACAACAAGAAAATAGTTCAATAGGTGTCTCTATCTTCTTGCAAGAAGATATTTGTATTTCCTAGATTAAATCTCATGTTAGTTTGAGATATTTTGTAATAATTTTTATATAAATACTTCACAATTCAATGTATGTAGTGTGGATTCTTAGACATTTCTATAGACCTTTTTTATCAAAATAATGTAAGCTATTGTATCACTGACTAGACTAGCAAGCTGGAATAATGAATAAAGACTAGATCTTTCACAGGATTCATGTGCAGAGCGAAGTGCAGACAAGTATTTTCTCTCGTGTTGTTATATTTCTTCAAATTTTTCCACAATATTCAATGTATTTATGTATCTAAATGCTATAATATGGAATGATATCTCAGAATTTGCTTCATTGCACTAGGTTTTAACTGTTATGAATTTAAATGTTTTCTACTAATTATCTGAGTTAAGCAATTCTTAATTGCTCCTTAGTTTAGGTTGTCTCTCTGTAATCCATAACAAAGGATCCTTAATTGCCCTTTTTTTTTATTATCCTATGTTCCTCATTTTAATCCCGGTATGAGAATTCTTAATTTCTCTCTCTCCCCGGTTAAGACCATTTCACCCATTTGGCCCAAAAACCTACATTGTACTTTGCTAGCTTGCCCTTTGAACACTCCATTTAGTGATTTAATTCCAGTTCTTCTACCCTTCTGTTGACTCCATAGACCAATGGTCCAAAGTCATAATTCAATCCATCTGTTTTATGGATTCCACCATCCAATCTTCAATACAAATCAAAAAACCCCTGAACCTTTAGAACTAGCCTGAAATCCTAGGAAACAAAGCTAAATCATATAGAGAGAGCCCTCTCTGATCCATAGGTTGGCTAGAGCCTATGCTTAAAAGTTGGTTTGTAGTTACCTTGGTCATTTCCTTCTTCTGAAAACTTCTAGGGAAAAGTTCTGAGTGATAATAGGAACCATAGAGGAGATCCATAGGAACTCTTGGCATGCACAGTTAGTTATGGAATACCTCATAGTGACCATAATAGGTATATGAAACCTTGAATATACAAGTAGAATATGAATGATCTTAATCATCCTATGTAATCTAATTGTAGCAAATGAATGATGGTGAAAATCTATGGTGCTCTGGGTTGCTATAACTTGTTGTGGATAACAACATGAAAGGTAAGGAGAAGGTATGTAGATACTAATCTACAAGGATTAAAATCCTTAAACATAAAAGGAGAGTGTGAGCTATATACACTCAAGATAAATGTAAGGCATACCAAGGCATTGAAAGGCTATAGATATACCAAGGAAAGGTAGCAACAATATAGGATGCATGGGGCTAGTAAGGCAGAAGTGAGTAATAGGAAAATCCATGAAACAAAGAAACCATATTGAATTCCCTGCTATGTAGAGGAATGGGAAGAAGAACCTCTTAAAACATTATCTTCGTGATTTATAATGAAATGTTGTATGTGATTAATTCTAAGGCATACAAATGTTGAAAATGCCAAATATTAGTATAGTTGAGATATGTATCCACTAGTAGTCATATTAAAAAAATATGTAATCTGTATGCATATGATGTTGCATTTATGCATATCTAGCATGTGCTTTATGTTTCATGTTGATTGACAATGATATGTTGTGGTGTAGGTGATGTGTTTGACAAGAGGACTAATTATGGTTGTTGTTTTTCTAATGATGAAGTTGCTTAAGAACATCAACCTCATAGAGCATAGGTGTTATACAACAAAATGACCTCCTCACTAGCTCAGAGGAGAAATACATGATGACTAAAGGACTGACCAAGTTCATAGGCCCATTTGTGAAGCTATCGTTGTCTAGGCACTAGGAACCTGCCTTATAAAGCTTCCTAACAAGGCTAAGGGTGTGTTATTGCCTAGGCTAACTCTATCTGTTACTTCAGGAATATCGTTAGTGAACCTTAATGAGTTTCTATAGGTAAAGGGAAAAAGTTGACCGCGAAATATCTCGAGATTCTCTCCTACGTCAGCTCAAAAAAACAGGGAAACATCAGAACTAGACATGTTCAGAGGAATTACTAATTCCTAATGGAGTCTACAAACGGGAAAGAGCACAAATGCATGGAAACATCGTTGTCTTTTCCTAATGGAACTCATGAAGGACTTGGCATCCCTATCCTCACATGTTATATATGCAAGGCTAGGGCCATTGTGAAAGAGGTCGAACCATTTGAAAGGATTGCCTATTTGACTATCAAGCATAGTCTCAGACTAAGGCATCATAAGAGGTTAATAAGGGGGAGAGTGAGAGGATTTGGAGGGGTAAGAGAAGGCTGATACAATCGATGGTTGTAATCACTCTTTTCTACATCAATATAGAACTACAATTGTGTTTACCACTCCATGATGTTGGTAGTATAACTTGTTTATATGTTTATGCAATGTCATTATTATGAGTGGCTTAGTTATATGAAACTAGATATCTTTACATGTTTATGCATTTTTTATCAAGGTTTTATGATGTGTTATTACACTTTTCTTATCTATGTGTAGGTTTTGATCTGGAGCTCACTCAGGGATCTTCCACCTAGCTACATTTTGCTCTCCAGCAACACCACACAAAGATTTGAGGTAATAAGTCCTTCCCATTTTGATATTCATTTGTTAAGTATAGATATGCATGCATATTTGTGACAAATGCAACTAATCTTATAGTCTACCAAGGATCTCGGGAAGATCCTTGAGGGTTTCTACATCACCAAAGGCTCGTGCATTAATCCCTATAGTAGAATTGGAGACTTCGTTGGGGACTACACTTAGTTCTCATTTTTTCCCAGAAGGTTCCTAGATATCTCTTTCTTCTAGGCCTTCTTGTACTTCTTCATTCCCTTTCTGAGAACTCAGGACTATACAGCAGCCTTCTCTCAATGCTCAGCCCTACATCTAATCCCCTCAGCCTACTTTTTGGGCCTTTTTCCTCATTAATGTTGTCTGCTAGTGTAAACAATGCTTTATAAAGCACTGTGGCCTCACAAATAGTGCATTAGTGCTACAAGTAACACTCTGAAGCCTCTAGTACAAAGCATTAGCCAACCATTTCTTGATAAAAAAACTACTCTGTGACCTCATGGGTTGGGAAATATTCTTGTATATTGATTAGGGCTCTGTGGCTGTGCTTGTTTGGCTGATCTGTGTTCTAAACAATTTTTTATTTAAGAAAATAGCTTTACTTCTTAAATTTTTTGTTATCATAAAGTAAAAAATACAAAATTTTTACTGTTTTCTTCT
>APFE031027739.1:296013-323959 GCA_000404065.3 Pinus taeda | reverse complement strand
TGTAGGATCTTCCTCTGTGGAGTTGTAGTCAGTGGCATCTATTTGAAAGAATTTGGGCTCCTTACATTTATGACCTGAGGAGTATTTGTCATCACAGTAGTAACATAGTCCTTGCTTCCTTCTTTTGGCCATTTCCGCAGGGGACACCTTTTGGACCTTAGGTGTTTGAGTCGCGTGCTGCGCCTGTGGGAGGCAACCTTTAGCGGGGAAATTTGGGCGACTGTATTGGGCTGCTAATGCACGTTCCACCTTACGAGCTACCTTGCAAGCCTCCATCCACGTGGGAGGGTGGTGAAGTAGCGCTTGAGCTCTGATGGCTTCTTTAAGACCGCTGATAAAACATTCCGTGTAGAACTCATCTGTGAGACCCTTAGTGCGGAAAGCTAAGCGTTCAAAAGAATTAATATATTCCTCTACTATACCAGTCTATCTGAGCTTAGTGAGAAGACCCAAATAAGAGTCTTCTTATTCAAAGCGATCTTTAAGAGCTTTGGTAAATTGGGCCCAAGTCCTAAAATATCCATTGGAGCGCTGATGCCATTCCCACCATTGCCACCGTTCATTGTCGATGTACATGCTCCCCAACACAAGCTTAGTCGCATCATCTAGGATCTGATTCAATTTGAAATACTGGTCCATTTGTGCTAGCCATGCTGCTGGGTGAGAACCATCAAATTTATGCATATCCAACTTAGGAAGTCGCTGATTGGGTGGTGGATGGGTGTGCCAGACGTGAGGAGAGTGGCTAGATTCACCGTAAATGCCTTCATAGCCATTATACCCCTCCTCGTGGGCTTGCTCCTTACCGTTTGACCTCAAATCCTCCTTGCCTTCTCCTTGCAATTTCTGTAGCTGGAGACTCATTCCTTGAAGTAGTTGGGTCATGTTGTCCAGATCTATTTTGTCCAGCTGAGTGTGGATTTTGTTCACCGTTTCCTCTAGTTTGTCCATCCTTTCATTGGCTATCACTTGAGCTCTAGTTGCTACCATACACCGTTGTGATGAAAAAAAATTGGGACCGCCAAAAAAATTTTGCCCAATTAATTGAATGGTACCACCATGCTCAACTCGCCGTCCTGATTTTAATGGGCTATATCACCAATAAGCGTCCCGGAACATCTCAGACATTTTTCCTTACGGAGTTTTACTCCTTCTTGATCAATACTACAGTCGCCAAATCCTCAAAATGTCAATGCGGCCAAAAGTCCTGCAACAATTATACCCTGGTATAGGAACCCTGCACAATGCTTTTGGCCTGCTGGATCTGAGAGAATTGGCTGGTTGGGACCGATGTCTACTGCTGCTGCACTCCTTTGCTCAAGCAGATCTAGAAGAGATGATGAGTAAAAAAGGAACTAGGGTCTTGGGGAGTGTCAGGTGCTACAGATCGCAATATACATAAGGGTCTGGCAGTAGTACTCGGCCCAATGTTTCAAGGCTTTAACTAAGGAGGGTCGACCGCACCCTTAGCCGTACCACCCGACTACCCTACCGTACGGGCAAGTAATCTCTCCGAGTGTTGTTCTCGGTGTACTGTAGCCACAAGACGGTCGCTAGTTTATCTATGGCGAGGTTTCAGGGAGCCTATGGGGCTTCCGATATACCCAGAGGGTACGTGGAAGACAGTCCGTGCGCGGTTCTATCTAATGCGGCTACTACTCGAAGGGGTACCCACAGGGGTTACAAGGGAGTCCAACAGACGTGACCACCTCTTGTATTTCTTGCGTGCATGCCTCCCCAAATTCGCAGATTTATGTGCTCAACGACAGATCTCGTGGTTTAAAGACGCCGAAACACGTCTCGAGCCAAAAAAAAAATTGCTACTAATTGGAGATCCCACCGGCCCTAGAAAGAGCTCTGATACCACTTGTTATGCTTCTTAACCTGCAAATAATACCCAAATACAAAATATGCGAAGAAAAGAGACCGATAACACAGAATATGCGAAGAAAAGATATCCAGAACACAGAATAGCGAAGACTTTATTATTCAGAGAGTAATGTTCACTTGCCTCTTCGAGGGGTCAACCTCCAATAGAGTAGAGCTCGATTACAAAAATAATACACGATGCTCCTCATAGGGAGTTACTATCCTTTATATATGACTCCTACAAGTAATACCACGGGTCAATACCGCTTATTACTAATACCGTCGGCCCATTTGCAAGTAACTGTGGTTCCTTTATTAATTGTGGATTAACCACTTACAATTATTAATATGGGCTTTATTGACTCTTAACTATGACGTGGTCCCATTACATAGATAATGGGGTTAGGGTGGGACCCTAACATCAAGTAAGCTAAGAAGGATAATAAATCATCACCCAAGTGTTATGGCCCTTACAAGGTGTTGCAAAAGATTGGTACTATGGAATACAAATTGGAGTTTCTTGCATCTTCACGAGTACACCCGGTTTTCCATGTTTCATGGTTAAAGAAGTTTATAGCTAACAAGCTTCTAGTTTAAACTATATTTTTAGAACTCGATGAGGAAGGAAAAATCAAATTAGAGCTTGAAGTAATCACGAAAGCAAGAATCTGACAACTAAAGAATTGATCAATTTAATAGTATCTCATTAAGTGGAATAAATTACCTACTGAAGATTCCACGTGGGAGGATGAGTATTTCATACAAAAGCATCCAGAACTACTCAAGTGTTGAGGACACCACTTCTTTGAATGAGAGGGGCATGTTAGTTCACTATAATACTAATGTAGCCCCCATATTATTATTGTTGTGCGTCATAGAAGCCTATTATTGTTATTGTTGAAACCTTAGATTATTATTGTTATGCATGCCTTAATTATATTTTGACCTCTTAGACTCTTATATATACCAAGGTGGTCTTGTCATTTGAATCATCCAAGAATTGTTCATTTATATGACGTAAAGGGAGGTTGGCCCCTCAAAGTGGCTTATTATCTAGTCGTTGACCTATATTTTCTTATGTTTTTGTGCTATTTTTTATCTCGATACATAACAATGTTATTTTTATTTAATATTATTAAAAATGAGAGGAAGGGTTTGAATATATATTATTAGGTCGAGAATATTGTTGAAGTGACTTTATTAGTAATATTATAGTTTTAGGTGAAGAATATTGTTGAAGCAACCTCATTAATCATCCTATAATTTTATATTACCCAAAAAAATATTATATAATAAAATGTTACTTGATATATAATTATCAACCAACCTTTTATTAGTTAATACTTTTCTTGGGAATATACAATTATGGTATTACTAATAAAGTTGATTCAACAATATTTTTCACCTAAATAATATTACTAATAAAGTCACTTCAACATCACATCAAGTCTTCTACTTGTACATGTTGAAGAAGGGGGGTTTTTCGGCGGGATGGAATCTGAGGCCGCGAGCGTATGGTCGCAGGAGCGAAGCCTGTGGCCGATAGGGCCAAGGGCATAGGAGAAGGAGCCTAGTCAGATCGGAGCGCAGCAGGAGGAGGTGACAGGTGGTTTGTTTGGTCAGCGCAAACAACAGGTGGCCGCAGTACGGTCTAGGAACAGGATAGAGGGTTAACCGGTGGGAGAGGAGTCGCCTTCAGCGCAGTTGCCGTTTTGACTGGAGGAATAGTTGGGTTCACCGCCTAGCCTAAGGAAACTACCTACAAGAGAAGAGAGTTAACTGTGTTGTAATTAACGGAGGTAATTAAGGAAGTAATCATGGTAATCCCAGAGGAATATGTCGACCTGGACCCTGAACCTAAGGACATCTTGTCGGTTTGGGGAAAGGAAATATCATCCCAGAACTTGGATCTTTTCTTCGGAAGGGATAGCCTGCTTAAGGAGATGAAAGGAAGCACAGATCTGAAGTTTCTTAAGCCAAATGCATCGGAGGGCGTCGATCTGAACCAGGGGTTGGTCGAGCGCAGTTGCAAGGAGGTCCTAGCATGTGTGGCAAAGGAGGGCCGGAAGCCTGAAGACCTTCCAAAAACCCATGTAAGTACCCTTATCGAACCCTCTGGTACTCAGCTTAGCAGTGGAAGTCTTGCAGATGTTATCTACGGACAACGAGCCAAACCGTGGGCTTGGCAAACCTCAAATTCTGGGTTAAAGGAGGACCTCGGCCAGGTGAAGGGAGGAAGCCCACAGGCCATATCACGCACAACCCTAACAAAGAATGGGGGTACCCTATCAGATCTGCAGGGGATAGAAGGGAATAAGGATGGAAGGAAGGGTGTCCGGGGTGAAATTGCAGTATGGAAGCCGGGGAAGGAAGGGACAGAGGAAGGGGCTGGTGAAAGGTCAAGCGCCCGGGAGGTAAGGGAAGCCACAATTCATGCAGAAGCCCTTGATATGGAACCAGATGGGGGAAGACCCCATCTCAAAGCACAGAAGTAGCAGGGGGGAGAAGAACACAGTAATTAGAGAAGGAATTCAAGGAGAAAATCTCAGGGTAAAAAGGAAAAAACAGAAAGTGATAAAACAAGCACTGAAGCAAATTTGATACTGGAAGTTGATGTGCAGATTGAGGAGGCAATGGAGGTTGCAGAAAGTATAGTTCATTCAGAATTGGGCCGAACAGCAGGGGCAAAAGAATGTGGGAGATGCATTCAAAGTGTCGGGTTTAGCGAAGGGCTGGTTTATGATCCAATTCAGCAAGAAAGAAATGGTGGACTGGGTCCTGGGGCGAAACTGGGCTTTTGGCAAGCGTCCCGTGCTCTTTAGACACTGGATTCCACTGTTTGATGCTCAGAGAGAGAAGGTAGATACCTTTCCAGTCTGGGTGAGGGCGTCGGGGTTGCCTCCCTTCCTCTGGGTAGACTCTGTTTTCAGATCGATTGGAAATACGCTGGGAACTTTCCTGGAGGCAGACATGTCATTCATGGAAACCAGGAATAAAGCCATGGCAAGAATCCTGGTAATGCTCAATCTGGAGAAGGGTCTCCCAAGGAAGACGAAGATTCATTACAAAGATTTTGTATATGACCAGCTCCTGGACTACGAGAATTTGCCTTATAGGTGCCACATCTGCCATGAGCATGGCCACCTGGCAAAGGAATGCCCATCCGGTTTTCGCCGCAAGAGGAGACAAAAGAAATCGGATAAAGGGAAATTCTTGAATGTTGATGAGATTGTCTCCGGTGAAAAAGGAATTCAAGCAGGAACTGGGAAAGATCAGGAACAGGGTGAGAAGGTATCAGTTCAATCGCAGAGTCCTGGTAAAAAATCAGTGGAAGCCCCCAACACAAATCTGATCGAGGAGGTCCTGGAAGTCCCAGCGAATCTTCAGGAAGGCTCTAAGGGTACGCATTTAGCCTCTAACCCTTCTCCTTCGCTCTCTAAAATCATTGGAAATGAAAAATGCAATGATCAAACTTCTCCAATAAAAGAATTTAATGTGGTCGATTCCAAAAATGCATTTTGTATGCAAAATATTCTGAACTGTGATGGGGACGAATACAAAACCAGCAAACCTGAGACAAAAAATGAGACGAGAATCCTGAGAAAATTACCCGAAAGCCACCATAACCTTCGTTCCCAAGATAAAAAACCGGAGGCTCTAGATTCAATTGGGGGTATAGGAATGGAGATACCCCAGGTCTCGAGAAAAAAGACAAGGGGGCGAAAGTCTTTATTATCATAAGCTCAGGTTAAGGCAAAATATGATATGGAGGACAGGAAGCAGTTGTCGATTTATGGGGTGTTTAGAGCGGCGAAACCCTGTGAAAAGGGTTCAAAATGATTTGCCTCTCTTGGAACTGTAGGGGTTTAGCCAGTAAACCCAAAAAACTGGCTCTAAAGGAGTTGATGCAGCGGTACAATCCAGATTTCATTATGCTGCAGGAAACTCTAGGAACAAGTGCAGAAGTAGAGAGGAATTTAGGCACTCTTTTCCTGGGATGGAGATTCCACACTTTGGACTCCCATGGTCATTCAGGAGGAGTGGCAGTCGGGTATAGAGAAGGCAAAATTAAGCAGTTGAACACATGGGGTTTCGTTAATGGACTAGGGATGGAGATCTTAACCCCGGATACTGAGTGGCCACTGACCATCTTAAACATCTATGGGCCATGTAAAGAGAGGGTTTCATTTTGGAATAACCTTCTGGAGAAACCCATGTTGAAAATCCAAAATTTGATAATTGGAGGTGACCTGAACTTCTCTATGGGGAGAGCGGAAGCTTGGGGTCCCTCTGCAAGGGAAGATCCCCTCTCAGAGTTTTTTCAAAACTCTCTCTCTCTGCATAAGCTGGTTGATGCAAGCTTGCAAAAACTTAAGCCTACTTGGAGGAATCGAAGGACAGGGGAGGGTCAGATTGCAAAGAGGTTGGATAGATTCCTCGTAAGTGAGGACCTTGCTTCCAGGGTCCCGATGTTCAGACAGTGGATTGGTGAGGGAGGAAATTCGGATCACTTCCCTATTTTGTTTGAACTTGCTACTCCCCCAAAAAAGCCAGCAGCCCCTTTTAAGTTCAACGATCCATGGTTGCAGGAGGAATCTTTCAAGAAGCTATTCAATGAAACATGGATTCATCCAAACAGGGAGGCATTGGAAGACAAGGCTTACCTGTTTATGGAAAATCTAAAAAGGCTGAAGAAGGCAACAATAGAATGGGCAAAGAAAAGGAAGAAGGATCAAAATGAAGCCCTAAACAATATTGAGAGGGAACTTGGGGGCCTGGAAGCTCTTGACGGACCCGGATACGAATCACAGGAATCAAAGGATAGGATCATGATTCTAGAAAAGCAGAGAAGCAAAATTTTGTTGGATAAAGAAGAGGAATGGAGGCAGAAGAGCAGGGCAGTTTGGCTGTTGGCTGGGGACGAAAATACAAAATTCTTTCACAACTACGCAAGAGGCAGAAAGACTATGAACACTATATGGAAACTAAAATATGAAGAAGGAGGAGAGGCAAATATGTTTGAATCTCTCTCTTCTTTGGGGAGGAACCACTTTCAAAATCTTTTCGCTGAACAGAGGGGGACTTCGCTTGTAGAAATTATCAGGACAGCGCTAAGCTTCCCCAGATATGTAGAAGAAGAAGAAGCAGAAGGATTACAGGGGGAGGTTACCCTGGAGGAAGTGGAGAGGGTGGTAAAATCTATGGCAAAAAAAAAAAAAGCCCTGGACCAGATGGTTGGCCTATAGATTTTTACCAACATTTCTTTGAGCAGATAGGCCCAAAAATTACGGAGGTAGTGGAAGAATCCAGAAGGAAGGGGCAGATATATGCTCCTTTCAATACCACTTTTATTTCCCTCATCCAAAAAATGGATGAGCCGGAATCCTTTGAAGATTTCAGACCAATCTCATTATGCAATTGTGTCTACAAGATCATAGAAAAAACTATAGCAGCTTGTTTAAAACCAATTCTGTCCAGATGTATCTCCAATGAACAATTTGGATTTCTGGATGGACGACAAATCCATGAAGCTATAGGAGTGGCACAAGAGACAATACACAACGTCAAGATGTTGAAAAAGAAAGGAGCTATGGCAAAAATTGATCTTTCCAAAGCTTATGACAGAATCAGCTGGACCTACATCCGGCTGCTGTTGACTCATCTGGGTTTCAAAATAGACTTCATAAGCTGGGTAATGGGATGCATCAGTAGTGTCAGTTTCGCAGTGCTTATTAATGGGGCAGCCTCTCCTTTTTTCAAAGGGAAAAGGGGACTAAGGCAAGGATACCCTTTGTCCCCTTTGTTGTTCCTCCTGGTGGCTGAAGGCTTAAGTCAGCTACTGTTAAAAGCAAAAAGAGAAGGATCAATAAAAGGTTTGGAGGTGGCAGGAAATCTTTTCATCACTCATCTCCTGTTCGTTGATGATATCCTCCTTTTTTGCAACGGAAGTTGGGATGAATTCAATAAAATAAAGGAGGCTCTAGAGCTGTTTATGAAGGCTACTGGTATGCTTGTAAACTATCGGAAATCTCAGCTGATAACAGAAGGCCTTTCTAGACAGAAGATTAGCTAGCTTGTGGCCATTCTACCTTTGGAGACCTCAAAAATGAGGGACCCCTTTAAATACTTGGGGTTTTGGTTGAAGCCTGACAATTACAAAAAGCAAGACTGGTCATGGCTAATAGCAAAGATAGAAGCCAGAATTAATCACTGGAGCTTCAGATGGCTTTCCAGAGCGGGGAGATTAACTCTGATAAAATTTGTCCTTCTGGCTACTCCTGTTTTCTGGGCTTCTTTGTCATGGGTTCCCAAGGGGGTCCTCGGGAAAATAAGAAGAATATGCAGTCGATTCCTTTGGGCAGGAGCAAAGGAGGAATCTGTTTTACCTTGGATCGCCTGGGACAAAGTAGCAAGACCCAAGGAATGGGGGGGATGGGGCATAAAAGATTTGAATGCCTTTACAGCATCTCTGGCAGCAAAATAAGGGTGGAAAATAGTAAAGCTTGAAAATCTATGGACAAAAATTGTAAAAAGAAAATACATTGATCCATCCCCTTTGGAAGAATGGATAAGAAACCCAAAGAAAAGGGGCGGAAAGGTGTCCAACATTTGGAAAGAAACGATTGAGGCCTTTAAAGTAATTGAACAAGGTTTGTCATGGAAGGTTGGGAATGGGGAAAATATTCGTATTGGAAGGGACCCATGGGTGGGGTGCAGTGAAAAATTTGCACTATCCCCTGGCCTGATAAGACACCTTGCTTCAAAAGGCATTGTCTATCTAAAACAGGTGGAAAAGATAGGTGCATCATCTATCTGGGGCCAAGCATGGAAGTCGGGCGCAGACCTGAATATCCTTCCTCATTAGTGGGATGAATGGGAGGCTTACAAGATGGAATTATCCAGAACAAATGTAAGAATAAAGGATGAACCAGAACAACTGATTTGGGCGCATGCGGACACTGGAAATTATTCTCCAAAAATTGGATACAAATTCCTCATGACCAAAAAAGGATGAGGTGATCCGGAATGGTGGGCAAAATCGCTATGGAAGCTAAAATGCCCAGCAAAGGCAAAAAAAAAATTCTGGTGCATTCTAAAAAAGAAAGCCCCAACCTGGGATATTCTCCAATCAAGATTTAAACAAGGTCCAGGAAGGTGTGCCTTATGCAAAAATGATTTGGAAATAGCGAATCATTTTTTTTTGGAATGTCCATTAGCAAAAAAAGTATGGGAAGAAGTATTAAAGCAGATGACCTTAACTATCAAATGGGAAGGGCAGTCCTTACCAGAAGCATGGCAAAATTGGTGGAACAAAGTTCCTGACCAAAAGTTAAGGAATCTGCCCCCCATCATAAGTTGGGGAATTTGGATAGCTAGAAACAGAATTATCTTTCAGGAGAAGGAAACAGAGGCACTCCAAATAATGATTCAATGTATGACCATATACTCAATTATCCCGGATGCTAAGGGCGAGAGGGAACCTCGGAAAGTGGCGGAGGAGCAAATAAAGGAAGGGGTTCCCTGGGCTTATTTTGATGGCGCCTCCCAGGAAAACAAAGCTGGTGCAGGAATTGTTATCCATTTGAACAACTCTCATTCTCTTAAAGCATCCATCGAACTGGGAAGTGGATCAAATAATTTTGCTGAATTATCTGCTCTAAAATATCTTTTATGCTAGTTGATTCAAAAAAACACCCTGACAGTTCAAATATTTGGAGACTCACTAAATGTTATAAATTGGTTAAATGGATGTAGCAGATGCCAAAATTATGCTTTACAGCCTTTATTTGAAGAAATTCAGAATTTGAAATTGTCTTTTAATTCGTTGTCCATTAATCATATTTACAGGGAACGAAGTGATATGGCAGACAAACTTTCTAAAGACGGTATTGAACAAGCTGTGGGTAGTTGGAGAATAAGGGAGGAAGCAAACGGTGAAAGTTTTGCCTCGGACTAGCCTCCATATGCAGAAATCCTCCAATAGAACCAGTTGATCAGCATACTTTTTTTGTTTTTTGCTTACTACAGAATACTGCTGAAACAGTATTTTTGGCTTTACAGTGGATAATAGAAGCAAGGCATATATATTTTCTTTTTGTTCTGCCTTATGAAACAGTTAGCAAAAATAGGAAACAGGATGAACACATGGGAAAAATCAAGGGACAAGATCGGTGGTGAAATGATCTCTTCTCAGGAAGAGAAGAAATACTCTCTTATGAGATTTTTTGTAAAATCAAACTGTTATAACAGCAATGGAGCTGTGTATGTACATGAAACTTTTTATAATATAAGAAGTTCGTTTTTTCTTTGGAAAAAAAAATAAAGTCACTTCAACAATTTTTTAGATAAAAGAAAATCATAATATACATATCAAATTAAAATATATAACATATAAATAGTAGCTATAAATTAAGATCCATTTTACAAAATAAATTAAAATAATGATTGCATAACCATATCTAAATTCATTTAATAAACACATAAAAAACTGATACTTACAATATAACAAGATTTTTAACCATGGATATTCATTCGTAAATAGGTTTTGTCACAATACCTTGCTTGCACTAGATGCATTGATTTCAGTGTACATTCTTATTTCTAATCCTATTTGATTGTTTGCACTAGATGCATTGTTTTTAGTGTAGATGTTGATTTTTTATTTGATGTAACTAGATGTATGATGTACAATAATTTCAAAGTAATTAGATTAATCGTGTGTATTAATTTCAAGGTAAGCATAAAAACAATTATTGACAACATGCGTTGATTTATATGTTATAGTAATTCAACCATAAATAAAATACTTGAATTTTCATCTTAAATAAAATGTCCATTAGCTAAAAATTTTGCTTCTTGAAACTATAAACTATTTGTAATTTACTACTTTCTTATTATTTTCATTTTCTATCATTCAACATTGCTAGTCACTTTACATTTAAACGAGGTAATAGAAAACAACTATGATTGAAACTTACTTGGGGTTTCACACTCCATAAGTCACCACAATTGACAATGGAAAAAGCTACTATTAATATTGCAGAGCAAGTAAGACTACAATAGCTCAAGTTAAAGACTTGGATGGACTACGATTTCAACCACCCTTTTCATATGATCCATATGAAAACATGGAAAAATGATCCAGGTGGATATTGGTGGTCACCCGCCTATTCCACCTAGACCTCTAGTCGGTCTCGTCTGTTTCCTTGATTATAGCAACATTACTATTTTAGCATTTTTTCGGGTCTTGAATTCCGGAGTTGTTTTGACCCCCTAAACGACGTTTTTTTGAGGTTTGCAACAATGGAAAATTATATAGTAGTCAGAGAGATATTTTCAATGAGGTATTGTACACGCTAAACAAAGATCATAACCAAGTTACAACCTGACAAGTTGGTTTCCCAACTAAGCCTAACGGGGCCCCCAAACTCTTGGCATTTCAACTCTTAGGGTTAGAGTTTTGGTTGTTTAGGGTTTTCCTTTTTTGTTTAATAATAAAAGGGCCCTTGAGCCCCATTGTAACACAGTTTAAGGGCATGTAGCCGCCACATTTATTCTCAAAGATAAGCTACCATCATCCAAGCTAGTTTATTCTCATTATGTATGTAAGCATATTTCAATTGTTTGATATTATGAAATAAAGTTTTAATTCCACTGCATCTTTGTGTTTATGTTTATATCTGTATTTTGTTGTGTTCTTGCATATGTCTGGATAAAAAAAACTAACAGTTGTGACAATAAGAACAATAGAAGAAAATTGTTTGAGATTGATCACAATGAAGAATTTGTAACTGAGTACATTTGTATTATTCACATTTCTATCACTCAACACTATTAAATTTTCACTTTGCATTCAAAGTTTTTATTTCATCATTTCTTATCATTCAGGTTATTAATAGTCTCTATCATCCTAACAAATTGAGGCAAATGAGAAAATTTAAAATTAAAATGACGAGATTAATCTTAGACATATTTAGCATATTTAAAATAATCAAAATAATTAGATGTTCCACAATTTTTCTATGGCCACACACAATTTAAATCACACTAGATCCATCTTACCCTTGAATCTATCAAGTGTCGAAAAGGATTAAATCTTTCGAGGTGCAAGCCTTTCCTCAAGTTTTACACTAAAAAAAAGAGGCTTTCACTTTGACAAATTTGATTGCTCTCGATGCTTGATAGATTCAAGGTTAAGATGAATCTAAATTGGTATATCTCTCAAAGAGTCATATACTTTGACAGTAATTATTAGAAATAAAAATGATGTAACTAATAACAAAAAAACCAATCACACAAATGTAATGTGGCTCATCTCAACTTCATTGTTTGTTTTATCCTTGGCCATACCTATCAACGATTTACTTAATGTAGGGGTTACAATAGAGTTTGTGAGCTTTTATATAAGCTTGTTTACAATAAATACAATGTACATATAGTGGACAAATCTAGTGGGTTACTAAAACCATAACAAAACAGGATTTAGAGCCTATCTATGAATAATTCTTAGCTTGCTTAGGATGAAATTCAAATTTATAAATGCCAACATAATCTATAAATCAGAATTTAAACAAATATTTGCACTTTTAAATATATCTCCATACATAGTAAATTCAGAATTCAAAATACATTTTAGACATCTCAATCAATCAATCAATCAATCAATATATATATATATATATATATATAATATATATATATATATATATATATATATATTATATATATAAATATATAACAAAATAAATTTATTGTTTAATCTACACTCAGAACCGAACTCCCAACAATTGTCTAAATTGCTCCTTAATTAGAAACATCGTTGAACCTTATCTTCTCTTACCTTTACTTGTTTCAAATCAACAAGTAAAAAAACATAATCTTCTATTGCTATTCATGTTAACAAACTAAAATTTTATACTATGTTAAATTTTATTACAGAGCGAAAAGCCTTAGTCTCGATGGACTCATGAGATGAATGAAGCAAGTCTTTAAGTAGAATTTTGTTTATATGACGTTAGCATTTAATGTGTTAATATGAATTTTATAGTAGATAAAGTTGCAAATGTAGCTTGGATGGTAATGAAAACTCTTTTTAAATTTTGGACAACATCTGTGAAGTAGAATTTTGTTTATATGACAGTTAGCATTTAGTGTGTTAATATGAAGTTTATAGTAGATAAAGTTGCAAATGTAGCTTGGATGGTAATGAAAACTCTTTTTAAATTTTGGACAACATCTGTGAAGTATCTCTTCTAAACGCAAATCCAGAAATAGAACTTGGTTCAATGGTTTAATATCAAACTGTTAGTAAACTTTCAAACCATTACCATTATTTTATTAAAGTGGTCAAACTCGAAATCCAACACCCTGTCTTAAACTCAAATCCAAACATAAAACTTAGACCAATGATCTAATACGAAACCGTTAGTAAACTTTCAAACTGTTATCATTACTTTATTAAGTGATCCGAGGGTGAATCCAAGTCGTAGAGTGGCTATTGATACCCATGATAGATTCCCAACAAAATAAATATGAAAATCTAACCTTTTCTACCATCAAATAATCTTCGAAGCAAATTCCATCTTTAAATGCTCTAATGATAACTTATTTAATGATTGACTTTGCGGCCGAGTCGTCATATAACCCAAACCCTCAATCAAATTACAGTGTCAATTCCGTCCTGAATTTTTTTTAGAATTCACGTATATAGCCAAAGGTATATTCCATCCTTGACCAGGTATTTTCCATCCTTGGAATCATTTGCTGCGTAACGAAGGTATGATTATGATTGAAATGAAAGTTGTGCGGAGTTTCCACTGAGCTTTCACGCAATTTTTTTTTATGATTATTCAGACTACTCCTTTATTTGTTTACTCAATTTTTTTTTGTGAGTGAGGAATAAGATGAGAAGTTCTGTTGGTCTTCGGTTATGAGTTAAAACTATTTTGAAAATAATTGCGAGTCATCGGTATGTCTCCATAACCAAATTTTAAATAATATTTTTTTGCAATAAATTTATATACAATTTTAAAATATTTAATTTAATTTTAATTTTATTAAATTAAAAATAAGTATTATTTAAAATTTAATTTTATATTAAAATTACAATATAAAATTAAAAATACTGTTACAAAAATATCATTTATAGAATTCAAAGATGATAATGTAAAAAGAAAAGGTAAATATAACATTCAAACGTGATAATGTCAATGTCATGATGATTCGGTGATGATGGGTGGTTGACAATCTTCATTAGGGATGGCAATATCCGCTGCATATATTAAATTGATTTACTGCTTGTGGGTCTTACTCTCCTCACACGCGTGGCTATATAGAATCGATTTATTACTTGGTGGGGCTTGGCTTCCTCGTGATGAGTGGTTAAATTCGACAGGGATAACATTTTTTAAATTATGTACTTAATTTTTTAAAATGGCAATTTTGAAGGTATATTATATATAGCAGTTGTCTATAATGCGATTTTTTGAAAGCTTTTTCTATGGGTTTTTTCGGTCAAAATCCGGTAGCAATTTATTGGAATCGCAAGTTTGATAGCTAATTTCTACACAATCAAAGCGTCCCAGGAGTTTTTCAGGGTGCTGAATCCAAATATGCAGTTAAAAAACCATTTTAACTGCAACAAATCAAGATTTAACCTCAATTTCTTCCGCCGGATTCTGTCACCAGAATCTCCAAAAAGTCGCATTATAGACAACTCCTTATATATATATATATATGAACAAAAAAGTTTATATATTTAAATATGAACAAGAAAGTGATAATGTCAATGTTCTGATAATTCGGTGATAGATGGATGTTAACAAAGATTGTACTAGGCACGCCAAGGGTTGTTGACAATCTTCATTTGAGATGGCAATATCTGTTTCGCTATACGGTGGCTATATTAAATTGATTGACTGCTTGTGGGTCTTACTTTCTTCACACCGTGGTTATATAGAATCAATTTACTACTTGGTGGGGATTGGCTTCCTCGTGATGAGTGGCTAAATTTTTTTTTTTTAATCACATGGTGAATCGGTAACTGCTAGGCCTAATCTAGGGGAGACACAGGATCAAACCTTATAGTTGCCACTATAACACCAAGAGCATAACCAACCACGTGCAAGTCGGGTATACTAAGTTCCTATGATTTTAGCAAGAGCAGACTCAACGAAAAAGGGGAATCGGCCCCTCTAGCCGCCACCACAGCAGGTCATTGTATAACATTTTTTAATTATGTACTTAATTTTTTAAAATGCCAATTGGGCAGGTATATTACTTATATATATATATATGAACAAGAAAGTTTATATATTTTTAAAATTGTGATTTTTTCATAACAAAATGAAGCATTTTAAATTCTAAGTAGTTTTATAAAATAATAAGTAATTTTAATAAGCCTATTTTCATGTTTAATCACAGAGAGTTTCTATTTTCTATAATTAATTATGTATTTACATTTTTTTAATGGGAAATTATAAATCTAAATGCTTATTATGAGGCTAATTTTTTACATTTTTTTAATGGGAAATTGTAAATCTAAATGCTTATTATGAGGCTCATTTTATTTGGTAAAGCCAAGTCATATTAGAATATATATCATAATTTAATTGAAATATATTTTATTTTTGTATATTAATAAATTTCTTCTACTAAACTACCTAGGAAGATAGGCTACTTATTGGATTGTATTATGTTTTTCCAAATAGTTGCCCTTGTATGAAACTACATAAGAAAAAATTCATATATAAGAAGAAATATTTCTTATTAGATTGTATTATGGGTTTTTCAATGAAATATTGTCTCCAACTAGAAAAGAGTAATCAATCTAATTTAGTCAAAATTATGATAGTCCAAGCTTTCACCATTTCATTCCCTTTCACACGTCCTTGTGATATTTACGGTCAAGAATTTATTAAAATAATTAATGTTATATATATATATATATATATATATATATATATATATATATATATAAAACATCATGGGAAGGGAAATATTAAAAGAACCCTTCACACAAAATTTACTTCACATGCAAGAGTGCCCATTAAATTTATAGGGTGCTAGTGATGAACTCAATTTTGTAGTTTTTAAATTTTGTTACATTATGTTTATTTTAATTTTAAAAGAGTTTTTAAAATTTTGATTTAATTATTAATAATTATTAAATAAAAATAAAGATTTAAATTTTATAAAATATTTTTAATAGTAATTGAAATTTATTTTGATGATGATGGTGGTGGTGGTTAAATTCCACAAAGATCAATATGGTCCATCTCATCTCAAGAAGGTAAGCGATAATTAACTAAGGTTCTTTAATATTTTATTTCTATCATTGAAAAGAAGTGAGAGAAGCGTTACGAGATCAATGTGGTTTTATTGACTTAACAAATCATGAAGGTTGGTAGTTGGCAAATGTTATGAAAAGGATAATGGATGTGAATAAGGGTCCGGAATTCCACGATAAAGTGATTTTCATCTTCAACTCTCTTAGTATCGCAAAGGCAGAAGATTCTTTCATCCCAAGGTGTTTTAAGAATAGACCAATGCCTTGTTTCACTCTGAAGCTCATGAGAATTAGTTCTTATCTTCACAATGTTCATTTTCTTCTTGTCACTTGTTAAGACAAAAAGATAATTTTGGTAAGCAAGAGTGGGGTTGATCACCTCCTTATAATATCTTAACTACTTTTTCCCTCTAACTCCTTATCCTCTCACAACAATTCAATATTATCTCCTCCTTTATCCCCTACTAGTCGAGCGATGACTGAACATCTTTATGTCAACCTGGTTTGAGTCAGAGGTGGGGGCTTTGACTAGATTTGGAAGCAATTTTGGCAAGTCTCTTGGCTTCCATGTTATACAACTTCTTCTTGTCCATCAAATACCTAAACAAAATCATGCTTTCAATGGGGGAGAGACTAGCGTAGTATTTCCTTTAATCTTGAGGTTGTAGGTTATAAATTGTTTTTGTACTATCTCAATATTTCTCCACCATTCTCTAGATATACTGCAACCCCAAACCTCACATCAATATAAAATAACAGGGGTGATGAGAGTCTAAAAGAAGAATGTTTTTTACTCCAAACTCTAAGGTCAATTGACTTACAATGTTCTCAAGATCACAGTAAGCTTTCCAACCTCCTATAATCCTTTTCTCAATGTTATAGTTCTAGTTGAGTTAATGGTGAATGTCAATACCTATGTACATGTATGAGGAAACTTCTCCAAGTAATCGCTATCATAAATGAGATTATCATAGTTGATCTCGAAAAATTGGCTTCAGTTGCGGGACTGTTAGAATAGTTGATAAATTTGCAGTATAGTAGGAATCCAAAATACATGTAACAACAAGGCATGCTATAAATATTGTGCGCCCGATTACACTCCGAGTATCTTTAGCTTATATGAGATTCAACATTTAATAAGATTTTTTTTTTTTTATTTAATCAACACATAAAACTTGTGATATGAAGAAAGAGATTAACTTACCCTGATTAGGGAACCATGTCCAAAAACTAAGCTTGCACACAAATATTATTAAGAACTAACTTCTCCTCTCTCAATCAACAAATTTAATTGAGAACTAGACCAAGTTTACCCAAACTAAATTAAATTTATGAACAATATTGTTGTTAAATCTATTAAGAGCATACATATGGAAACATAAACAAAGCTAATGAAAAAAACAAGAGAAGTTTGATTCTCAATCCATGAGTTGAATTCTCATTGGAATCTAATATCTCCATAGGAGCAACGAATACATTATTATATAACCCACATGTTTCTAATTTGATTATCCATTATCTGACTAATCTACCCCCCCTAATAATTTGTTGAATGATAACTGACTATATCTATTAATTTGCTGCCCTAATTTCGATAACTCAGAACACAAAATTTGTTGGCTAATTTGTTAGCAATTACATAACTTAGTTTAAGCATTATCCTCAAGACTCCCCCTTAATGCTTAATGAGGCGATTCCAAGCATATCCCTCATGTATTCGAACTTCCCTTTAGGTAGTGCTTTGGAAAATATATATGCAAGCTATTCATTTGTTATACAAAACTTTATTTCAATTTCTCCTTTTGCCACATAGTCTCTTATGAAATGATATTTGATATCAATGTGTTTGGTGCGATTATGAAACACCGGATTTTTAGTTATGGCAATGGTAGACAAGTTATCACAGTAAATAGTTGTGGCATATTTTTGTTCTTGTTTTAGATCTAACAATATTTTCTTCAACCAAATTACTTCACATGTTGTTATTGTTGTTGCAATATACTCTGCCTTTGTAGAAGATAATGAAATAGTTGGTTTCTTCTTTGAACACCATAATATTGCACCTGATTCAAGGCTAAATACATAACCTGAAGTTATTTTTCTATCATCAAAATATCCAGCCCAATCACTATATGTATAATCAACCAACCCAAAATTATTTGATGAAGTAAATACTAACCATCAATAAGAAAGTTGGCTATATAGTTAATACTCCTCCACAACATTTGCTACAAAATATTTCTCTGCACTTGTAATTATGTAACCAAACCTATGCATATTGAGGATTAGATTAACAATCTCACACATAGAAATCCTCAAAAAGCCTTCTCAAGGAAAGTCTCACTTTAGTAATAGTGTATCCATCACACTGCCTTTCCAATGCTTTAGCTTTCTGATGGATTCCTTCAATGATCTAGGCTCATGAAAATCAATCCTATCCTTGAATGACATGGAAACCCACTATTGAATCTCTGAATCTTTGCTTTCTCCTCCTTAAGATAAGGAACATACCTCAATAACTCCAAGAACTTTCTAGTTTACACCTCATCATCCATAGATCCCATCTTCAGCTCATAGAATTATTTTTCCTTCTCATCATAGTATCTCTATGACAGAAAATCCATTCTGAAAAGTCTCTCGAAGTCACTCTAAGTTGAATCCTCTTCCTAAATACCCCTGACATTCTTTACATCTTTCCACCAAATGTTTGCTTTTCCTTTAAGATTGAATGTAACTATTCTAGCCTTCATGTTTGCTAATTAATCATCCCACGAGAATGGAAACTAGACATCACCCAAGGATAACATAACCATGCTCTGATACCACTCTGTAATACCCTCCTCCCACATTTACCTAATCTATTTTGTCCACCGGGGTAAACATGTAACAAAGTGTTAATATGATATGATTCAACTCCCCATGTACAGTTAAGGAAGTGGAATCGACAAGACAAGGCCAATCTGACCTTCCTCAGAAGCTACAAAACCCTTCAGGAGCCAACCAACCCCTTTAAGTGTCCAACCCCTGAGAGAAATTGTGTTTTCACTGACCTAGAGCCTCAACGACTCCCATGACAATGCATGCATGTGACTGGGACCTTCCACCTACTCCCATAGCAAGGCATCCATGCACCTGTGGCCTCATTTCTGAGCCACTTGTTAGGGCTAGGACTCAAGTCTCTACCCAAAACTTCATGAAACTTCCAGAAATGACAAATGACAATGAAATAATATTGTCAATGCAAACAATTGAACATGACTAGACCAAACCCCTACTAGCCATGGCAAGCATTCCACCAAACACATCATGAACATGTAACCTACACATCATAAAAACAGAGCTGAACATAGGGATCTCATACTTATCTAGGAATCGTCAAAAAGGACTAATACCTCCTCATAGTAGCTACAATTTTATCTATTAGGTCATTCATTCATTAACATTTCATATACTAATCAAAACATGATGAGAGACATACATCATAACTTTCATAAAACATTCTTATAACCGGAAAATTGTTGATTTATGGTAGCATCATATGTCCTCTGAGCCTCAAAATTTGTAGGGAGGATAGGACAAATGTATTCTGAAATACCCAGAAATAATTTTGGAAAATTCCACCTAGAGACAATTGTATTAAAATAATTAATTATTTTTAATGGATGCCTAAGTATAAACATAGGAAATTAAAATAACTATAAGGTATTAATAAAATTATTTGTGAATTTTCTAGAAGAAGATGGAGATAGAGTGAATATGGTCTGAGCCATTGATTATAATTTAATATGGGTCGTTGATTACCCAACAAGATGATTATAAGAAGGAATTTGATGGGCATTTGGAAGACACATCGAGTGAGAGATCAAAGATTGATTTTCTCAAGAGAGCAATGCAACAATTGCTGGGAGGTCATCGAGAGATACATTGCAGAGGAGGTAGAGGGAGATCTAGAAGAGGTAGCGTAGAGCCATGCTGGGTAGTGTTGAGCCATGCTGAGGCAGCACAAAGCCTGAGAGGAGATTCAAAATTTGCTAGAGAAGTCGAGTTCTAGAGACAAGAGTCAGGGTGTGAAACCAAAAGGGCAGAGAGTCGAAGTTCCAAAGGCAAATCAACGAGAAAGAAGGGTGACGTGGAGCTTAGTAGCTGTGACACTGGACTATGTAGGCTGGCACAGAGGTAGTGTGGGGCTTGCCCTTTACTGGTTGGATCAGTGTCAGATATCCAGTGATAGTGTGGGGTATTTATCACTAATTTCTCTATTGGCTAGATTCTCTACATCAGATTGCCAATAAGGCATCCAAATATTGTATTCATAAACTACTGCATAATAATAAAAACCCTTAGTTGTTGCACCGATTTTCCTGCATTGGGTTTTTCAGGGGTAATTTGTCCAAAAACAATGGTGTCACTTGTGTGTGTGTTATTTATTCTTGCTCAGTTCTTGTTTCCGCATATTATTTATGTTGTGAAGGTTGTAATTGTATTTATTTCCATGTTTACTGTGTAATACTATAAATAACTTGTAAGAGAATTAACAAGTAGGAGAAATAACATTAGATTATTGCAGTAGGGATTTGGGTCATGACATTTTCACACGGTATCAAAGCGCAGGTGAAGTAAGAGGGAAGACCAAAAGATCCCATTATTGAAGAGAAGGAGGGAGATCGAAGTTTTGTGTAGGTAGTAGATTGAATCCCCAAAGGGATTACACATTCCAAGCTAGGAGGGCAACATTCTCGAGGAAAATAGCTCTCTGAGTGAGTTGACAAAGAGGTAAGGTTTCCATTTTGTGATTTTTCAATGGAAGAGGGAGCAACACAACATCAGATCTAACATTGAGTAGTCTTCAGGTGAGACACAGTTTTTTGCAACAGTTGTTGGGGCAGAAAAATGTGAGAAGAAGGAAGAATACACCTTTTGAGGGAATTTATTCCTCAATGAATTACGAGCCAAGGAATTATGTTTCTTAGTTGCTGAGAAGAAGTGGCAAGGAGCAGATCTACTAACTCCAGCAGGGAGTGTGTAGGCCAGCCTAGTAGTTGCGTAGAGGAGAGAGGGACTAGTTCGACTCTTTGTTGGCAGAGATGGTATTCAATTGGATAAGAGATCAAAGCGAGTTGGATAAAGCATCCAACTATGTAATTTAGATGGCTAGGATCTCATGCCTTCTAGATGAGCATGATCTCAAAGCCTATGTCAATAGTGTGGTAGTTGAACCTGTCGATGCATATCCACTCAAGAAGTACAAGGCTAAGATGGCGAAGGCCAAGCGGTCGATCCTCTATGAAGTGAGGGGTCACATTGTATGTCACATTGTTTGAAAAGGGACATCCAAAGAGATGTGAGATTCCTTAGCTATGTTGTATCAAGGATCTTTCGAACAATGGAATATGTACCTAGAGGAGAAAATAAGATCTCCGAGGATGTAGAAGGGGGAACACATTGATCCGTTCCTATAGAAGCTTCACGAAGTCCGAGATCAGTTGGCAGCTTTAGAGTCATCACTTTAGCCTACAGAGATGGTAATGTTGGCCCTCAATTCAATCTCAAAAGAATGACAAGTATTTATCTAGAGTATCCTGGGCAGAGAGAAATTTTTAAATTGCGAAGGGATGTGGGCTACTCTTCAACAAGAAGAGATGACACGAGACTTAGTCAAGTGAAAACTTTTTGGAAGCAGTAGCAGTGGGATGAAGCCCAAGGAAGAGGAGGAGAATGCATTCCTTTCATCAAAGGGGCAGTAGGAGTAGTAGAAGAAGAAGGATGTTTCTAAGATCAAATGTTTCTGGTGTGGTGAATTTGGTCACTATGCTGCTCAGTGTCCTCTCAAGAAGAAGGATAAGGATGCAGAACATGATCCGCAGGATGCAATCGCAAATATTGAGGAGGATAAGTTTGCCAAGATTTCCCATATTCCTTGAGGGGAGAGGTGGGGTGATCTAGTACTATAGTTTGAAAGAACACAGATGGGCAAGATCCTTGAGGAATCCACCACTTGGATCATTACCTTTCTATGAGAACCCATATCATAAGTAGAAGGATGGAGCAACGTTAGTTGGTGTAGAGGAGTGACAGAAGTGATATTTGCAGTAGCTAGGAGTGCGAAAGAATGAGTAATGCAGAGCAGAGTTGGAAGCAATGTAGTAGGCACAAAGCAGAGTTAGAAAAAACATAGAGACTTCAGAGGGTCGGTACAGAGACTAGAAGCAACCAAAACTCTAGCAATAGATGCATTAGGTTGAACACCTTTGGTTGAGAATTTTGGATGGTTTCTCAGTTTCAAAAACACCATATGAGAGGGAGTTACAATGCGGATGCAGATGGCAGTAGCATGCAGAGTCAACAACAACACAAATGCAATATTTGTGTAGTAGTTGGTGGGCAGTGATGTTAGACATTAGCAATGCAGAGGGAGATGTTACAGAGTGAGGGTGATGCCTCAGCATGTTGTAGTACTAGATCACATTCCTCACTAAGAGGAAGTGTTGATTTTTGGTAGCATTGGATGTGCTCTAAGCCTTAAAATTTATAGGGAGGCTAGGACACATGTATTCCAAAATACCTAGAAATCATTTTGGGAAATTCCACCTAGAGACAGTTTTATTAAAATAATTAATTATTTTTAATGGATGCCTAAGTGTAAACTTAGAAACTAAAATAATTAAAGGGTATTAATAAAGCAAGGTGTGAATCTTCTAGAAGAAGATGGAGATTGAGTCAATATGATCTGAACCATTGATTAGAATTTAATTTGGGTCACACTGATTACTCAACGATAATATTATAAGAAGGACTTTGATGGGCATTTGGAAGACACATTGAGTGAGAGATCAAAGATAAATTTTCTGGTCGGATAGGTCATTGAGGAGATTTATTGTAGTGAGGGTGAGTGATATTTTTTTGGTTGGAGAGTTTCCTGATTTAGGGATAAATTGCAGAGGATGCAGTGAGAGATCCAAAAGAGGTAGTGTAGATCCACACTAGGAAGCATAGATCCATGTTGAGGTAGTGCAGAGCCTGAAAGAAGATTCAAAATTTGTTGGAGAAATCAATTTTTAGAGCCAGAAGCTGGGGTGTGAGACTGAAAGGGTATAGAGTCAAAGTTCCAGAGGAAAATCAACTAGCAAGAAGGGTGCCACAAAGCCTATTAGTTGTGGCATTGGACTGCGTAGGATAACACAGAGGTAGCACAGGGGCAATCTGGGGCTTTCCATTCAGCGGTTGGATCAGTGTCGGATCTCTAATGATAATGTGAGGTATTTCTCACTAATTTCTTTGCCAGACGGGTTCTCTGTATTGGATTTCTAGTAAGGCATCCAAATATTGTATTCAGAAACTATTGCGTAATAATACAAACCCTCAACTGCTACATCAATTTTCTCGCATTGGGTTTTTCTGGGGACATTTGTACAAAAACAACGGTGTCACTTGTGTGTGTGTTATTTCTTCTTGCTCGGTTATTTTTTCCACGTATTATTTATGTTGTGAAGGTTGCAGTTGTATTTATTTCGATGTTTACTATGTAATATTGTAAATAACTTGAAGAGAATTATCAAGTAGGAGAAATAACATCAGATTGTTGCAGTAGGGGTTTGGGTCACCATATTTTCACACAAATAACCATAGATATATGAATAAGGAAACAACAATTAAAGCCACATAATAAAAAACACATTTACTTAATAAAATAGCAAAGGAAAAGGAGCACTTATTAACATATGAAAATCCAACCAAGTTAGGTACTTCCATGTACTACCCGACTAGATATTGGGGTGAACGAAATCTCTCTTTCAGCCAATCACCCCCGTGCCATATTCCAAGCATGAATGTGGAATCTCATGAAACAACTCAAACAAAACCAAACCAGAGCTTCTAGAGGCCAAACCACCTCAACCAGTGATTCCACCTCACAGTTGGACATCACTAACCATCACCATATCAGTCTCTACGAAAGTTTTCCAAGCCTCCAGAGCATTTGTTCCAAACAATGCTTCTAGAACTAGTAACACAACCTAAAGTTGTTGTCTTTATCCAAATAATTTATCCAACCAGGGCTTCCAAGACTAGTAACTCAACCTACCAATGGCTCCATAGAGTTTTTCCAACCAAGGCTTCCAAGACTAGTAACTCAACCCAAGCTGTTATAGGGCTTCTAGAGCGTTTGTCCAACCAAGGCTCCAGGAAGTAGTAACTCAACCCACAACCATCAGGGACATGAGAAACAACCAGAAAACAAGAGGAAATAAACCCACAATACCATGCCTATCCAGGAAATGGCAAGGTGTTGTAGCGGCTACAACCACCCTCCAAAATTTCAGCTCACATGCAAATTTCAGAGCCTACCTTGGATCCTGCAATCAATTTTCCTTGGTTGCTTGTTAATAAGTTGATGATCCCAAGATTCCCCTCCTTGATCGTAAGAGTTGTTCACGTTATCATCTTTATGCAGCATGTGTCATCTTTGGGCATAGGGATTTTTGTTTGTCTTGCAAACGGAATGTTGTTTTGCTTCAAGGGAGAGCATGTGTGCATGATTTGTTATCATCACATAGACATGTTTCACACTCACTTCACACACTCTTGTCATGAAGTTTGTTGCATCAAGAACAGTATGTTTTATACATTCTATATGGTCTATGTTGCATCACTAAGTGTTTGTGTGTGATCACAGTCAAGTCTTATCTATGTTTACATATGTTTCACTGATCTCACTCTTAGCCAATTTCCCAAGAAAATTAACCTCATTCAACCTCCCATAATTGTGCACTTTGCTTCTGCAACCCTCAAACTTCCTCCCTTGCCTACTGGAACTCCATAGTGTGTAGATACCCAAGCATCCCTTGGCATCCAAAACTGTGCAGTGGTTTCCCCTAGTGTCCTTCCCTAGCAAGAACCCTTTGTCTCCATAAATTGCGCAGTATTGTCCCTCAGCTATTCAGTCTGCCTTGAAACTTGAAACTGCGCAGATGTGTCCTCCTGGAACCCACTCTATGGCAGCTCCTTGCATCTAGAAACTGCAGAGTATTACCTCTCAGCTTCCCAGGCTACACTGCACTCAGAAATTACGCAAATGTGTCATCCTCGGACTCCCGTCCCACAACAGTGTCTTGTGCCTCAAAACTGTGTAGTGTTGTCCAAGCTTCCCTATCTACCTTGAATTCAGAAATTATGTAGATGGGCCTCCTAGAGCCTCATTCTAATAGTAGTCACTGTCTCTTGAAGCTACAATGATATATCTCTTAGTGACTACCAGAAAAGGTGACATGTTGAGATCACTCCCAAGGAGTTGAGGAGAAGGACCAAGGAACCAAGTGATGGAAAAATATCATGACTACATGAAACTCCATTAGATGCAGGATCATTTTGAGGGTAACTATAATAAGTAAAGAACACCTTTCAAAGTACACCTCTTGGTCGAGTTTGCAAGACTTGTCTTCATTGTCATATCATCTTGTCTTCAGTAACATGCATGTGTGCAAACACAAAAAAGTCATTTCATGTATTTCCTCTACATGTCTTGCTTCCTTTTCGTTTGTTTGACCAACTGTCATCTTCAACATGTTGGTTGTTGTGTCATGCTTGCGACCTTGTTTTGGTGATGTTGAAGGTTTGTCTTCATGCGCATGAGTTGTTTCGACTATGAAAACACCCGTCACACTCATACACAATGTTGTAACCACTGTCATGCAAATGTCATCATAGCCATCTCGAAGGTCTATCCCAAGTGTCACACTTGTCGCTTTCACCATTAGATAGTCCTACAGTCAGTCACATTGATCATATGTTGTCTTGTGGTTTGAGGTGTCTTGTCATCGAATTATGTTGAGTGTGTGTTTACAAGGTCACTTATACACGATTTAACTCGCTCACACACTTAGCCATTTTTTCTGAAATTATGTTGGCTGGACCACCCTCCACAATTCAAACCTCCACTGAGCTACACTACATAGTCTCAGCCCTCAGTGACCAAGCACTGTTGCCCAGAACTATGTAGAGAATGAGGCTTCCCTCCAAGCAGTGCACTGCACAATCCCAGAATCAACCTGGATGACTTTCACCCTGAACAATGTAGAAGTTTCCGAAGAAGCCATCTCAGTCTGTGCATCATGCAATCCTCTCTATTAAGCCTCCCGCTGGTCAACCGGAGAATTTAACATAAGTGGTAACCTAGCTCTGCACTCATCCCCAAAACTATGCAAAAGCCGGTAGCATACCTTCCTGCACTACCTAAAGAAAAGGCACAGACATGAGGACACGCATCCACTTCCTATCACTGCATTTTCCCAGGAAATTGCACAGTTTTGTCATGTAGTCCCCCTGTCGGCCTCCTTGCCACTTCTCCTTAAAATTGCATGGTTTTTTCAAGCAGTCCACCTGTTGTCAGGCACCCCGCTCAGCCCAGAGAATGCATAGACATCAACCAGCTTGACTGTCTCCCAGATTTTCACAGTTCTCACCAGCAAACTCCTGCAGCCCAATCTCAGTCTCCTCTGGAAATCTGCACAATTTTCACAACCAGTGCTCCCTGCTGCCCTCACTGCCTTCCCAGAAAAATTGCGCAATTCTACCTCCTTGCTGAGCCATATCCCGCAGAAGTCACTACTGTCCCAAATTTTTCATCCTAGCCTCCTGTGACCTCTACTTAGTTTTTCCGATATTGTCTTAGAGCCTCCTATCCCGACGTGACATGTGCTATGTGTTGTTTCAAAGCCTTGTCCTCTCTCCCAGTCACCTGAACTCTTAAACAAAAGACAATGCATTATGGTAGACTAGGGGATTTCTGGATTTGATTTCGTCTTGTCATGAGTGATTTTAGAAACATGTACATGCATGAGACATGATGCTATGACGAATGAGATGAATAAGGAGTGCATGCTAGAAGACTTTCTTATGGTTGGACGAACACACAAAGCATACTAAGTAGCAAGAGAAGGAGACATGTGCACATGCATGAACCATCAAGCGAACACCAGGATCATTGAAGACTCCATGCACTTTTCCATACAGAGGTGAAGCTATGGTACATCACGAGCACACTCACCACTTAGTAGCACAACAGTTTGACATGAACATCATAGCCAGCATGTGCATACCAGCAGTGTCATGTCAAGTTGTGTCATGGGTCACCTCAGCCACATCATTGTTTTGGGTCATACTTGTGTAATCAATGTAATGTAACGTGGAAGTCCAAGGGACTCGCGGATGAAGTTAAAGAGTCATGTAACTCAAATAGTCATGAGGGAATTTGAAGAGTTACAAGGGATAGTTTCACCCTTGGCTATATATACCCCTCATTTGTACATGCAAGGGACTTTTCACCTTGGCTCCTCCCACATAGCCTTGAGAGTCTGTAATCTTTTCTTTGAGGAGCGAACAATGGCTTCAACACTCCACTACTGGGGCTAGTGATGTATGGTGTACAAATATGTCTTGGAACTTTCGTTTAATTCAAAAGCTTGTCACAAGCCAACATGTTTTCAGACGTTTATTGTATTTGTTTGTAAGACTATTCTTTGGACACTTGTAATGAATGTTTTTTTAACTTGTACTAATATAGTTGAACTATTTTGGTTTTTTTAGTGCATATGTTGTTGGAAATTTTTTGTATCAGTTGTTAGAAAATTATATATTACGGAGCAATGGAACACATAAAATATTGTAGAAATATAAACACAGAAAATGAATAAAACAAGAGAGACATAGATATATGTGGTTCACCTAGTTTGGGCTACGTCCACCCCGAACAGCTAGTCCTTCCTTTCTATTATCTAGCAAAATGAAGAGACACAA
>APFE031027739.1:284853-296003 GCA_000404065.3 Pinus taeda | reverse complement strand
GGTTCCTTTATTCTCCATGTTTTGGTGCTTGAGGCTTGTTCCTTTCTCTGCTGAAACCTGCTCCTGCATTCAGAGTCTTCATGACCAAAGTTATTGCAAATAGAACATTCAACTTCATTTTCAAGAACCGAAAAGTTGTTATAGGTCCTTTTGTAATCCCGGTCATACTTCTTTGTTTTTGAGCTTCCCTAGTCATGATTGTTTTATATGCAACACATTGAGCTTCTTTGTGACCAAAGCTATGGCAAGGAAAAGCAATGTCCATTGAAGAACTTCTGCGCGTTTATCGAAATCTACCAGCCAATTGATGTAATTTCTTTTGTCATCTTTATTCTTGAACCAAATTGAAGAAGATTTTACCTGCAGGCTGGTTGTAGCTTTTGTTCACCCTTAGATGATTGCCCCTGATAGTTTCTGTTTGTAATTCGTCCCTCTTACCTGGTGGTCTTCCATTGTGCTTTTGCTCATTTCTTCTTGCTGCATCAAGATAACTTTTTGAGGTGGATGCTTGAGAAGTTTCTCCATTATAGCCCAGACCTGTCTTATTTAGAGGAGACCGCTGCACATTGATAATCTCATCCAAAGTTTCAGATCCTTTGACAACTTAAGATTAATAGCTTTTGTTTTCTCAATCTCTTTTCTAAGACCAACAATTTCACCTTCTAATTTTTCAAGATGTCTTTCCTTTTCATCAATTTGATATTGTAGAGTATCAATGATCATATTCTTCTCTTCTATACATCTCTTAAGTTTAGTAATTTCTTCATGAAAGTAATCCACATCTATAGCATCCATATAATCATCATCTTCAAATGCCATTAACAATTTATATTCATTACCTCGTTCATCTTCATCATTTTTTGATAGACCATCACTGTCTTCATGAGTGTAGTAGCTTTTCTTACTTGCACTCTGTTTCTTGTTCCATCTAGCAGGTTCCTTTCCTTTATCCTTATAAGGACATTTTGCAGTATAATGACCTACTCTTCCACAAGCAAATCATTTAAAAGGCAACTTACCTCTGAACCTTCCAGAACCCCTTTGAAGATTTCTGACAAAGTTTGATTCTTCTTCCTCTTCTTCTGGGACGTGGCTTGCTTCATAATAATCTCCTTTGCCTGATGCCTTGAAAGAAGCTTCTCTTCTATCTGATGGACCTCCCTTTCTCATTTCATAAGCAGTTAGAATTCCATGAAGCTGAGACATAGTAAGAATTCGTAGATTTTCTTTTTCTTCTATTGCAGATACTTTAGATTCAAACTTGGGGGACAATGATCTTAGAACCTTTTCAACCACAATAGCCTCTTTTATTTCTTCACCCAAATTTTTCATACAATTAACAACTTCATCTACCCGAAGAAAATAGTTAGCCACACTTTCATCATTATACATCTTGAGAGTCTCATACTGAATCCTGAGAGTTTGAAGTTTGGCACGCTTTACCTGTTCATCTCCTTCATAGCTTGTGACAATTTTGTCCCATATTTCTTTTGCAGATTTACAGTGCATTACCTTCATGAATTCCGATTGGGATATACATCGTAATAGGGTACTGACTGCTTTTGCATTTGTTTCATACTTCTTTTTCTCGTTTGCATCTGTAGGAGTAGTTGAAGGAAAAGCATAGGCTGTCTCTACAATGTTCCAAACTTCTGTACCAAGAGATTGAAGATAGGCAGTAACCCTTACCTTCCAATAATTGAAGTTTGTCCCATCAAAGACCGGTGGCCTGATTGATGCTTCTCTCTCGTAGTTGCTCATGATGAACGATCTACCTTCAAGCGATCAAGCTTCTCTGAAGGACCTGCTTTGATACCAATTGTTGACAATAATACTGGGAGGGGGGGTGAATCAGTATTATCTAATTCTTTTGCTAAATCTTTCTTATTTATACTTTGAATTATTTTTGCATACCAATACCATAAATAATGAGCATGAACAAGCAAATCAGACAGTCACATCAAAGAACACCAGATATAAGGTGGAAACCCAATGTGGGTGAAAACCACCTGCTGCAATATGTCTCTATCTTCTTTCAATTTAGAAACTCCTTTTACAATGGTCTTGTACTGGTGCAGTCCTTTACCAGTACGCAGGCTGCAACCTGCTGAGAGCTACAACTCTCTCTTGTTTTTTAGTTTCTCCTGAAAGGGAGCTACAACCCCCTACTTCTTTTCAAGGATCACTTTTCATAAATTTTCAAACTGGATCCATATACATCAAATGATCATCAAGTACATGTACATAATACAGTCAGCTGTAATAACCAGATCAACAATAACAGAACAGAACCCAGAACTTCTTTCCAACAGAAAAATTCAACCAACAGAAGATCTTAACACAGATACGCGGTTCTTCCCTTATTGGCCTGCGTCGCTACGCAGTTCACCTTCTGCTTCTCTGCGTATGCCCGCAGATCTCCTTCTTCTGGACTGCGTGGCCACGCTCTACTCCTTTCACTGAACTGCGTATTGTACGCACCCAAAAACAATATCGCGCTGCGTACTTCTCAGAAAGTACGCACCAGAAGAATAATCACGCCGCGTGCTGCTACAGAAAGTACGCACCTGAACCAATGTTGCCCTGCGTACCTACGCACTGAGCCTTCGCCGCTTCTGCGTACCCACGCACATAACCTTCAGCGCCTCTGCGTACCCACGCACTTAACCTTCGGCGCCTCTGCGTACCCACGCACTTAACCTTCGGCGCCTCTGCGTACCCACGCACTGAACCTTCGGCGCTTCTGCGTACCTTGGACTAGAGCTAAAATAACCTCAAATGCTCAGATCTGAACTTGTGCTCAAGAGATCACCCTTCGCCAATTCGCTTCTAACTTCTCCTTTATAAATCAATCCTTTAAGAACCGAGAACCCAATAGATCAGATCTTAAGATATTCAAAGACACAAAAGATGCCCAAGCCAAATGATCTCCTTTGCTTTATATAGGCTATCTCTTCCTCAAATCAAGGATCATGGGGTTCAATAATAATAATAAAATAATCAATACCACGGACCAAAACCATGATAACCCAATACTGTTGGCTAAATACCATGAGAAACCCCACGGGTGGGCGCTTAACTGCCTTGGAATGTGTGCACTGGGGTACGCACCCCATGAATGGGTGACCCGCGTATTTGGACACGGTCCCTGCACGGCATACCTGCGGGTACGCACCTCCTGAACTGTTCTCCTGCGTACTTCTTTATTTTCATCAAAATGAGAGCCATGCCATGGGTGTTTGCCATCAAGTACAACATCTGAAATCATACCAGAACCATAATGCCAACAGTTTCTTAGGCTTCTAATCTTTAAGTCACTACAGAGACTGAGTGAAAACCAATCCAGACATGCAAAACCTCTAGAAATTCATTTAAAACAATAACACCAATAGAACTTACTCACAAGAGACTTTTGACAGGACACATGCAGATCTGGGCATAGATTAAAAGTAATAAAATAATCCTAAACTTAGCTGGACGAAAAGATTTTAGGTTTTTCAAAAATTTTGACAGGGTTCGCAGGCTTCCAGTGTAACTAGATGTGGTACTGCTCTGTGTAGTAAAGTAACAGTGCAGAGATGTCCGCACTGTAATATAAACAGAACGTGTGGTCCTCTTAAAAATTTTGAAAAAAAAAAAAAACAATCCAGAGACTAAAAACTACCCAATCCCACACACATCAAGAAAAAAACAGAAACAAAAAACAAGTTTCTCAAGTCAAAGACAAAGGAGAATAAAAAAACCAAATTCAGATCCCCAGTATGGTCACCAATTTGTTGGCCGGATAAATCGTTCTTGCAGACAAGATCGATCTCCCTAGTATCAATACATATCTAGCAACAAGCAGGACAAGAAAATCTACCTTTCTCTAAACATATTGCGATTCATTAATAAAAACTAAAGAGGTGTTTTAGACCCTACCTTAAGTCCAACGCTGGTTTGTGGCAGCCATGCTCCAGTAGCTCTGAAAGAGTTTCCTTTTAAGAACCTGCAATCACAAACAAACACACATCAAATAACACCTACATAGCTAATATAATAAATCATGTTCATCATGGTGATCAAGGAATCCATGAAATAAACCATAAAACATAGCTTATTGAGAAAAATAAACTTGATTGTATTAACTTTGAAATAGAAGAACTTTACAACCTTTGGTGCCTTGATGTTGTACAAGCTCTTCCTAGGGTCCAAACATGAATTTTCTCTACTTTGACAAGCCTCACTCTCTTCCAAATGAGATTAAAAGGTACGTGATCTCTCCTCTCAAAAGCTCAATTAGGAAGACTAAGTTCCAGCAGCATTTACCCTAAAAAATATTTAGCTTTCAACCTCCCCAGTAACCAACCCAATGCTTCATTTTATAGTGCAAAAGAAGGAGGTTGCAGTTCCACCATTGAAGGGATAGAGTCCCCCTTCAAAGGGATAAGCTCCTCACATCAAGGGGTTAGCTCTTTAAGGTATGGGATGCATGAAACTTTAAGGAGCGAACTTGCCACCTCAAGATTCCCTCTAGAAGCTTCCAGAAATGACTCAAAGTGAGTTTTTAAGAATGTACTTGCGCCTTTTTAACTTTTACAGGGGTCAGCACCCATATCACAGATACAGAGTGGTCAGGTGCACAGGGGACATGACCAATAGGTGCGAGACCGCAGGTAATGCTAAGAGAAAGTACAGAACCAGAGTTTTAGAGATTTTCAAGGTCTTTCTCTTATTTTCAAGGCTTGATATGAAGAACTGAGGTTTAAGACTTGCAAAGGAGGAAGATATGAGTGATGATAGACTCACACTAATTGCAGAATGTCAAGGTGACAATTTTTGTGCAACACCACCTTTCCAAGAAAACTATGTAGATGCCTCCCACTCAAAAGACCCTAAATAGGACACTCAGATAAATTTAATGGGTCTATTGATGAGGAAGATGTCTTCCTAACTCAAGACGACTAAGAGTCCCATGTGCTGCAACAATTCCAAACCCAAATAGGAGAGTCATTTGATTTCAGATAGGGATATGATTCTGCTATTTTTGAGGTACATAAGCAGTATAATTTAAGAAGCAGAAAAAGTACTGATACCCCGGAACCAAACCAAAAAACAGGCCCTAATCAACCTAAAAAGGGTAAAATAGTTCCAGTGAAAAAAACACTTCAGATCCTTTCTAAAACAAATCAAAATCCCTCCAGGCCCACCATAGAAGATGTATCTGATAGCCAGCCCAATAATGAACAACCTTCCACTTCTCTTCCCTCCAAGGAAATGGTGGAAGAGTCTCCAAAGATCGTGTTACAAAAATCAGAAAAAAATGCTTCAAGCCCTAAAAAAGATGAAAACATACTACCAGAAATCCAAAAGTTTAAATAGGCAAAGTAGTCCTGCCCTTTAATCTTGGAGCAGAGGTGGCCAAGCTTAAAATTTCAGTTCCTTTGACAGAATTGGTAAAACATAATACTTACATGTCTTAGATAAACAAATCGTTAAAAATCACTGAAAATGAAGACTCTGTAAATCTCTTTTATGACTAGCCCAAGTTGATCTTTGGACCTGAAGTAAATGGGAAATCAATAGAAGGAGGGATACCACCCTTCTATGTCAGCCTCAATATCCATGACAAAATTTTGCATAATGCCATGTTCGACTCTGGTGCTTCGCACAATCTCATGCCCAAATCTGTTATGGAGAAACTTAACTTAGACATCACTAGACCCTATAGGGATTTATTTTCCTTTGATTTGAGTTAAGTGAAGTGTTTAGGACTTATAAAGGATTTTTGTGTCTCTTTGGTTCAGTATCCTACCAAAACTATACTCATGGACATTGTTGTAACAGATATCCCACCTAAGTGTGGCATGCTGCTGTCCAGATCCTGGGGGGCAAAACTTCAAGGGTCTTTACAATTAGACATGTCATACCCCACCATATCTATTTTTGTACAACCAAAGAAGCTATAAAGAGAAACTTTAATGAAGTACATAGTGAGTAGTTAGGAGAGACCTCAAAACTTTCCTATTTACTCAGTGCATTCTCATATGGATTCCTTCATTCTCTATAATGCAGAAACTAATCCAGAAGATACTCCAAATGATATAGTAGTAGAACCAGAAGAAATTATAAAATAAAAGTCAACTGTCCAAATTCAAGAGATATTGGATGACAAAGAAAATCCAGATGCCTTAGCTAAAAAAGATTCCACTAGCCCAGATGAAAACTATGAACATGAAATTTTATGGCATTTAGAGTTTGATGGTTCAGTAAATAAACTAGTTGCAGGGGCAGGGGTATGGATCTATAACTTAGAAACGATGATGCAGAAGGTCATGCCTATAGCTTAAATTTAAAGCACAAACAATATGCCAGAATATGAAGCACTCTTGCTAGGCCTCAAGCTAGTCAATGGATTAGGAGCTATAAGGGTATCAATCATGGGAGATTCTGAACTGATAGCTAAAAATATTAATGGAGTTTACATAACCAGAGACCCTATATTAGGACTTTAAGAAGGTACAATTTTATAAATCCTTAACACTTTTTTAGAAACCAAGATTGCAGAAGGTCATAGCTTGGCTATGTTTCCCAGCACCTGCAAATTGCCTTTTTCAGCCCAATCACCAGTATACTACCGAGGTTAGGCACATGCCAACTATACCTGATAATCTTAAGAACTGGCAAGTTTTTGAAAATTATAAGCAGATTAATCACTTTTTGACATTAGATGAATAATTTGCTAGCATTAATATAGATGTAGACATAGTTTCAGATTTTGATCACACTAATGAGTTAGACATTAACAAGTTGGAAGAAAAATCAATAAACATGCTTCACCCTACTAATTTCATGAAAACAGATATTCAGGACTTAAAGAAAATGGATATTGATGAAATAATTGATGATGAAACTGAAATATAACCAATTACCTAAGGGATTAACTCCTTTGGAGGACTTATTTGACTCCAACGATATTCCTAAAAAGCCTAAGATGGAGCCCTTAAAAGCATACATTGAAGAATGCAACATAGGAACTCAAGAGAATCCTAAGCTAATAAAATTGTCTAAATCATTACCCCTTGATGAAAAGCTAAAATATATTGAGCTAATGAAATAATTCTAGGATGTTTTTGCCTGGAGTTACGAAGACTTAAAATCCTATGATACCAGTATTACACAACACACTATCCCTTTGAAAGAATATATTAGAAACCTTTTAGACAAAAGATAAGAAGAATTAATCCTATTTTATTACCTTCCATTGAAAAATAGATCAAACGAATTTATGAATCAGGAATCATTGCCCCCATTAGGTTTTTAGATTAGGTATCTAATCTTGTTCCTACAAACAGGAGAAATCAGACTGTGTGTTGACCTTAGAAATGTGAACAAAGTCTCACTCAAAGACAACTATCCCTTACCTAAAATGGATCATATACTGCAAAGGGTAGTAGGTTCCACAAGGATTTCACTTTTAGATGGATTCTCAGGTTACAACCAAAAATTTAGTCCATCCTGATGACCAAGCAAAAACCACATTCACAACACCATGGGGCACCTTCATGTATGTCAAAATGCCCTTTGGATTGAAAAATAAAGGAGCCACATTTCAAAGGGAAATGGATATTGCCTTTGCTAAGGAAATCCATGATTTCTTGGTTAAATACCTTGATGATATAACAATATTTTCTAAGTCAAATCAACAACACCTATATCATCTTAGGCAAGTCTTTCTTAAATGCAGAAAATATGGCATTTCTATGAAACCAAAGAAATCTTTGTTTGGGTTGGAAGTAGGAAAACTGTTAGGCCACATTATCTCTAAAGATGGAATCTGAATTGACCCAACCAGGATTGAAGCTATCTTGCAAATACCTCACCCAAGAAACATTAAAGAACATCAAGCATTTTTAGGGAAAACAATTTTTTTAAGAAGATTCATCTCTAACTTAGCTGAACTAATTAGATTATTGAATAACATGTTGAAAAAATATTCGGCTATTAAGTGGACAATAGAGGCTAAAAAATCATTCAAAGAAATAAAATTAGCCTTAACTCGAACACCAGCCCTTACAAGCCCAATTTGACAGAGACTTCATTATCTTTTCCTTTACATCAGAACACACCATAGCTGCAGTCGTACTACAAAAGGATGATCAAGGATGTGAAAAACCAATAGCCTTTTTTAGTAAAGCTCTTAGAGATGCCTCATCAAAGTATAAAATAATGGATAAATAAGCTTTTTCTTTGGTAAAAGCTATTAAGGATTTCAGAGTGTATATTTTGTATTCTCATGTAATAACTTATGTTTCCAATGCTGTAGTCAAAGACATCCTCACACATGATGGAGTTGATGGCAAGAGGGGAAGATGGATAACTAATATTTTAGAATATGATTTAGAGATAAAACCTACCAAGTTAATTAAAGGTCAGTGGTTGGCCAAACTTATGGCAGAAACAAATTGCCGAGCCCTAGACATAAATCTTATTGTAGAACTGGATAACGAATAGGGGATGTTGACTCCACAGATTAGCCAACGCTTTCTAGATTCACCCTGGTATGCTGATATTATATATGTTCTACAAAACCTACAGGCTCCTCTAGGGTTATCCATAACTAAGAGTAGGTTTTTGAAAATGAAAGCTTAGAAATTTTGCATTATGGATAATACTTTGTTTTGGAAAAATCATGAAGGTATTTTGTTGAACTGTTTATTAAAAGAAGAATCTGACAAAGTACTCTAAGAATTTCATGCAAGGGATTGTGGTGGACATCTCTATTAGAAGTCAACTACTAAAAAAATTCTAAGAGATAGATTTTACTGGTCAACCTTGTTTGCAGATGTTAAAAAATTTTTAAATTCCTGCCATAAATTCCAGATCTTCGAAGGCAAAAGAAAAATTTTAACCTTGCCTTTGAAACCTATTTCCACAGAAAAACCTTTTCAACAATGGGGTCTTGACTTCATTGGAGAAATCCATTCACCCTCTTCTGCTCAGCATAAATGGATACTCACTGTAGCTGATTACTTTACCAAATGGATAGAAGCTATTCCCTCTAGACATGCCACTGATACTGTAATAATAGATTTTCTAGAGGCTAATATTTTGTCTAGGTTTGGTTGTCCTCACAAAATCATCACAGATAATGCTGCAGCCTTCAAGTCAAAGAAAATGATTGATTTCTGTCACAAGTATCATATAACACTTGGTCATTCCACAACTTACTATCCTCAAGGGAATGGACTTGTAGAATCCTCCAATAAGAGTCTAATGAATATTATTAAAAAACTATTGGAAGACAATAATAAAACTTGGAACAAGAAATTAACCAATGTTTTGTGGGCAGACATGCTTATAACTAAGAAATCCATTGGAACTAGTCCCTATGAGCTAGTGTATGGAATGGAGGCAGTTTTTCCCTCATCTTTAGGAGTTCCAGTCATGAAATTACTTCAAGAAGCCTAAGTGGAACCAAATGATATACAAAGGAGAATTAACCAGAATATCCATTTAAAACAAACCAGAGAGGAAGTATACAACAGAGCCCAAGTACTACAAGACAAACTTAAGAAGATTTTTGACAAAAGAACCAAAGCAAAAGACTTCTATCTGGGAGACAAAGTGTTATAGTGGGATTCAAGAAGAGAGGACAAAGGGAAACATGGGAAGTTTGAATTCTTGTGGAAAGGTTCATACATAATATATGCCTTCAGAGGAAATAATTCATATTTTCTTAGAGAATTAGATGGTGGAGTGATCGAAGGAGGACTAGTCAATGGTCGAATGTTAAAGCACTACATTGATCCTAGTTTCTAATCTTACTAGGTTTTTTAAACTGTATATATTATATCCTTTTATAGTTCAATGTTGATTGGATGGTAAAAAGTTTTGAAGTTGAAACCCGAAGAGAAGGCGGGGAAAAGGATATTTGCAGAGAACAATCAAAGTATTTCAAATGCCATTGATCTACAATTCTTGACTTTCCAATAGGAAAAGCCATCCCCAAGTGGAGCCACTGTTATGTTTCTATACCAATAGGTGTCATAATTTATTATTGACTTAGTTTATCTCTGTAATATATACATACCTTTGCTTTCCGCAAATTTTTTCCATATTCAAAAATTCAAAAAATAAAAATAAAAAAATGTAAAGACGGTATATCCTAAAAGAGAATAAAAGGACAAAAAAAATGAAATGGTAAAAAAAATTAAAAATGAACCCTAAGAAAAATAAAAGGACCATGAAAGTGTGCAAGTCAAAATGCCACTACTATTTCACTTTTTGTATAAATGATTTTGTGCAACTTGTGTTAGAAAATTATATATTACGGAGCAATGGAACACATAAAATATTGTATAAATATAAACACAGAAAACGCATAAAACAAGAGAGGCACATATATACGTGGTTCACCCAGTTTGGGCTACGTCCACCCTGAACAACTAGTCCTTCCTTTGTATTATCTAGAAAAATGAAGAGACACAACCTACAGCAAATCCACTATAATATCCTTTGTTTTCTCTCACAGTCTCACCTCTCTCTTTCTTGCTCACACACAGAATACACATCTATTACACAGCCTCAAATACAATGCCCTCATATAAAGAGAGGGGGTGCCTTCTAGGGCAAAAAACCCTAAACTAAACATAAGTTCTACCGTCAGATCATCCATCTAATGAACGGCTGAGACTGACTAGAAACTACTATACTTTACAGGGAAAATTTACATCTATTTTTAGCTTCGGGGGCGCTGTCCTCAAGCCTCTCTAGGGGACCGCTGGCCCCCGTTGCCCCCAACCGAGGGGGATCAGCCCCCCTTAGAGCCCCGCGGGGGGGGAACAAGTCCCCCCCGCAGCCCCCCACATGGAGGGGTGTACAAACTTCCTGGGGTATACATCCGGCTGAAACAAAGACCTCTGAACAATCATGCTCCACACACAACAATCTCCCACTTGGAGAATGATTGTAGCAACTCCATCGTCGCTTCATTTGCTGGACAATGACTCCTGTTTTGGACCTGTTTGTTTCTCATCTTCATCGTCATCCTTGAAGACCAATTGAAACTAAGCATGTTCTCAGTTTCTCCCTGGTTACAACTTTTGTTAGCATATCTGCAGGATTCTGGCTAGTGTGTATCTTTTCCAGCTTCAACTGTCCATCTTCCA